>JAHZMT010004682.1:0-48046 GCA_027743785.1 Sinhomidia bicolor | reverse complement strand
GACATGCCAACCACAAACTCAGCAAGTTGCTCCACTTTTTGTAAATATTTCACCATTTTCTGTTTCAGTATTTTTTTTCGTTTACATTCAAACATGAAGCGAAGACTTTTCATGTTTCCAATTTAGAGATGTTTAATACTTTACATTTTCTTTCTGATAATTCCTTGACTAAAAATCATGCCGTTTAATCACCACCAACGTTTACAATAACGTTGAATTTTTCTTTTTTTAAATCAATAAATGAAACTTATCTTTTTCCATTATCTCATCATGACTTGGTCATCATTTTGGTGCCCTTCTATAGTCGAATACCACATTCTCCTGACTCCTACCAACTAACTAAATGTTGAGCTGCAGCGTCGAACCTTTCACTTGTCTATGATGTTCCTTATTCACCCTCAGACATACGAACCACAAAGTTACCGTTCATACAGTGTCTAGCCTCCTTACCAGTTATTCTCATGACATTGATCGTCATAGTCATTTTTGGAAGCCTCCTTACCATTCATCCACAACCTAATATAATGGATCGACATGACTCGACTACCGCGGGAGGTATATACCCTTTCCTCGCTGGAATTATGGTAGCATACTGCGTTGCTGCACAGATCGCTAAAACAGTTTACCTTTACGTATTTACCCCGGAAAATATATGCATAATAGCTGCAAATAACTATTGCAAATGTAAATGTCCTATACCTACCAATGTTATTCACAAAATTTAGTAGTGCTGCTTTCCATTTGATCAAAAAAATTAATGAATTAGTAATCAAAAGGTCAAGTACAAAGCAGAATAATAGTTTTTTTTGGAAAGCACATTGATTTATTAAAATATTTATTATATTATCGATGCAATAAAAATGAATAAATTACAAGTTACCTAATAAATCTCAGTGTTTATCAGTTCAATTTACTTGTCCTAGCATTCTTTTCTACTATTATTCATTCACTCTTATTATAATTCCATGCCACGTCAAAACAGTTAAATTATCATTAAAAACGACAGACATCTTTAAAAATAATGATAGGGTGCAAAATGAAGAGGGAAGGGTTATAGTAAAAAATAATACAGTTTGTTGTTAAAATTTGAAAGTTGTTACAACTTACAAATCTTACTCCTAAATGACTACTTTTAAAACACTGTGACGACCGTGTAATTGATTAACGACGCATTTGTTATGCCTCTACTATACGATAACAGTCAATAATACGGAAATAATAAATACATGCGTAATCATGATCTTAATTAATGTAATAGGCACAAATATAAAAAAGTCATAAGAACATTCATTTATCGTACATAAAAAACAATAGAACAGATCTGGTCATTGTACCATCGTCAAAATCACCATCATTCTTAGCTTGTTCTAAAATCTCTTCTCTGGATTGCTTGAAAGCATTGCTTTACTCATTTAGGTATAACAACACTTGCTTACGTTATACTTCTGAAGACTGCTATGCTGAAGACAAGACTGAAAATCTAGATGGCAAAATAAATGATAAAATTTAAAATTTGATTGCGTCTTTTTAATTGCAGGTTAAAAGGTTATTTTAAGGGATAATCACCATAAAACATGAGACCGTCACACCGATACTGCCTACAACCGTTCCACCTTCTTTCAGTCTATATGCACACCCCATTGTCCAAACATCTTGGGGTTGAGCGCTAATTTGACAGGCAGGTACCTGGAAGTCAGAAATTATTTTTCTCAAATTTTACAAATTTTAATTGTAATTGAGTTTTTTCTAATTGCAATTAATTGTTAATGAATGAGCCAACTGTGCAGAAAACAGCAATAATATGTAGTTATACCGTATTGAGGTCTTTGCAGCAACTTGGAGGTACTTTTTCGGCAGCATGAAATACTGTCAACCAATCTTCATTGCTACTTGCTCCACAGCATTGATACTGCAACGTAAAATATACATTTGTTGACAGTTTTGCAAAAATATTCTTTAGTGGTAGAAATAATGTAAGTATACGAATTATTTGAAAAAGAAACTAAATCACAAAGGTTAGAATTTTTGTAATTACCTGAATTTGAACCAGATCCCATGTTTCTCTAATTGTATCACTTTTATTGTATTTCTTCATTGAATTCAACATATCCGTTTTCATGGGTGTCGACTCTTTCGCTGTAAACACATATCCCAAAAGTCCTCCAATCAATAGGACGACAAAGGATATTAGTAGAGCGATGATAAACTTAAAATGATAAATCACCACAAATTCAGAGATTGTTTTCACCGTTAATAATTTAAATGGTAAGATATATTTCAAGAGAAGGTGCAGGTTTTGCTTACCGTTAGAAGAAAGCATTTAATTTCTTTTAAGGCGCCAAATGTTCCTACCGCAACGAGAAATATTGTCGCGATTCCCATTCCAAGTAGTACATAACACGAGCTTTTGTACAGACTGTCACTTGCAAGGCGTTCAAAGTATGATTGATCACGGAGTTTTACGGCACCTACAGCAGTCGCTGCTATTCCTCCAAGCTATTGTAACAACGACACCAAGGAATTGCAAATTAAATACTAGTTAAATATTCGGATTAAAACGTGTAATCTTTTATGCTTACCAAAATTATTAGGTTTGCCGTGAACAAGCTGTACCGCATACATTTGCGGTATCCGTACATTTTACTACCACAACCCATCTTGCATTAAAAAAGACTCTGTGTAAAAAAGAGAACAAAGACAACTCTTTACTCAAACGTGGTAGAATGCATGGAGGCAGCAACACCGCTCGATTCGACTGCTATTTTATCATACAAATATCCAGTTTTGCATGCAACCCAGTGTGTGTGTGGAATGGAAGACTTTTGATTTGCCAAATTCTAAATTAACAACGAATTTATCTTAACTACTTAGTACTGAGTATATTAGAGCTAATTGTTGATTAACCGTGTAGCATTACGCTACACAGCACTGGTTTTGTACTGCAGCTTCTGTTGGTATTATGCTGAATAAGTTATGCAATTTTCATTGTTTCCAAATTATTAGGAATTTTAAACGTGATCTTTTATCGTCAAAAAAACAAGTTACCGCTTTATACAGAGTTATCTCAACATTGTCGTAAGAGTAATCATGACTTGTGAAAAATGTATACAAAAAATTTACGTTGTTTGCGCACACTGCGAAAGAAATTATGGGTGAAAAATATGCATCGTTTCATACTAAACGTAACTCAGTCAAGCCATTCTTTTTTTGAAGTCACTTCAAAAATACAGCTACTTACGCCAATACTAACAATGAATAGCAAAATGCAACCGCCTTGCAACAAATGACTGAATGCACATTTCTTTCAGGCAAGGCTATAAAGAATTTGTCACTTCATAGTGATCAATGCCGTGATTGATAAGCGTAACCCGATGACGTTATTCTTTCATACGAAACAAAAAGTCCTGGTTGAATTGATGTCGTATTTTTACTAAAGACACATATAACACTGTCATTCAAATCAAATTTAACGGTTTAGTTTGAAGTGTTTGATAATATCGCCGTTCGTTCAATCAAATTACCGTCCCCCACCTCTCCGTATTATGTGTGTAGCGATGATACAGTCACAAAAACGCAATTATAGCTTTCCAATAAAAACCACTTTATATTTCATCGTTCAGAGACAATGTACACACTACACACACACAACATACACATTATGCAATCGGTAGTTGAGTAAGGTGAGAATTAAAATATTTGTAGACGCTATAGACGTGCTAATTTTTTCAAGACATAATCAGTCACCAGAATACACCAACAGTGAAACTATACTATTAGCTATTTCAAATTTTAGCATTTAGCACATCAATACAGTTAAATACATTTTGCAGACTTCCTCGTACATACTATTTGCTGGCGCCGCATAATTTTGAATTTTACGCGCAATAAATATCGGTTATCTGGAATTTCTATTAAATTCTGTTTCTATTTTACTTTAAATAAATTTTGCAGTACAACGACACACGCGTAGAAATAAATGGAAATAAATGAGTTAATTTAACGCGTATTGATGACGTTTTCGTCTAGAACTCACTCTTCTGCTGAGCACCACCACACTGGGCCACTGGAAACCTTGGAAAAATTGACGCGTACGCTATTTAATTATATCTACCTGAATGGAATGATTCACAAAGTCAACGATAGTGGCGAGGTCACACAACGCGAACAACAATGAAGGAAGCAATGCAACACAAGACAAAAAAATGTTTCTTGCACGACACAACGAACAAACAAACAACTTGCTTGTTGAAGACGAGGCCTCCGAGTCAAAGCACAACACTACCAACCAGAAAATATCACAAAATGCGACAAAATAAACAATTAGGAGGACGTACTCGGAACACTACTTTACTCTACTATTACCAAGAATGACTGTTCCTCTGGGCGGACTGCTAATAATATTGCTGTTGTCTGCTAAATATCTGGAGTTGGACTGATGATTAGAATGACGAAATGTGTACTTGCTTCAATATATAATATTAAATGAATCGCATCATCGTCAAAAGTTCAAAGAAGCACAATTGTCGTAACTATTTACTCAACAGGATAAAATCTCGCCCACTACTACTACAGCTACCATGTACACAAAATAACAGCACTCCACTCGTACACTATTTTAATGACCACTGCCACACGTAGTAAACTGGCGAACATATTTTTGGTAAGGCAGTGTTGTACTTCTCTAAAGGTAGGAAGTTGTGAAGAAACTGATTGATCATGACTTCATGACGACGACGATCATGATGATTAGAAGGATGATAATAATGAGGATGACGACGACGATGAATGAAGCATGTGGCAGTGGTGTGTGTGTGTGTGTGTGTGTGTGTGGCGATGGCAAAGTACTTCGTTATTGTTGAGTGAACAAACATGTGAACGAACACAAAATGATCATCTTACCTTTGCAATAATCATCATCATCATCGACATAAATAATAATATGCATAAGCAGCAGATAGATACTGCTGCTACATGACATGGACGGTTATTATTATTGTTATTACGAGAAGAACTCTTTTTTCCTGAAGAATTTACAACAATGCACAGGGGACCGTAACGGATTGAGAATGCTACGTTGCGTTAGCTAGCTTGTCGTCGTAGGGGACCACAGTATAGGGACAACATTTTATTATAATAATCCAAGCAACCTAGTTATGTGCACGTAAAAATTTTACTTGCACTTTTTTGATAAGTCAAGTCAGGTGTTTCTACAGGTTTGATTGTTACTGCTGATATAGTAATAATAATAATAATAATGGAAGGAGAGATAGTAACCGTAAAGTAACAAGTAGCAAAGTAAGTTCTGAAGCCGCAGCTCTCTAGGTACGCTCTTTAGATACGCATGCATATCAAACTACCAAACGCACAAAGCACACAACCAATAAAAGCATCATGGTGCGTGTAGGTATGCAATATATGCAACAATGGCATGCAATATGAGTGCAGACATATTATAATGTACTGCTGTGTGTGACTCTACTAAAATGTAACACTACATTACTATTGTTGCTAGATTCTAGTAACAGCCAGTTACAATGACAAATAAATAATAAAAGTAATTTTGAGTGTACTGCTGAATAGCAAACGATGTAGCGTCGCGTTTAAGTAGCATGAGGTTGAATATTTTTTTCTGATTGTGTTAATGTTAATGTGAAGTCAACTGAAGTGGAACGCATATTACTCCATACCATTTTTACCTCAACCTCTCCTCAAATGAATAACGTAGACATGCAAGCATGGAAGGAAAAGGGTATATATATACTATACCTTTATATTTCAAGGAGTTCTTTTTGTAAAAGGAGAACGTCAATTGTTATATGTCGCACCACGACGACGACGATGATTATTGTGGAAACTCTATTATTGTAGCATTGTTTGGATTGCAAGTATACGCGTGAATACCTACTTGAAAGTCTGCTGATGGTGGTGGAAAATGCATAACACAATATTATATTTTGTTGCAACAAACTTCAAGCTAGAACAAGGGAATGACAAATGCCTAAGTCTTTTGGCTGCATTATAGAGATTGTTACTGAAACATTCCGTTGTACACATTTAAATAAATATTATATAGGGTTGTCGCAATTTCCAAGCACCTTTCTGTGCCATTATATTGCTGTTACTATAAGTCCTGTAATATAACTAACGCCATTGCATTGACGGCGTAACGTAAATAAGATGAACAGAGTGCTGAGCAGAAGAAAAAAACCAAACGCTTTTAAACGGTTTGCTGCGCGCTGGTTATTGCTACATAATTAAATCATGATGCGTTCGCCGTTGTCAAAGCACTGCGTCACCTGTATAATATGCAAAGCGCATCCAAAGAACAAGCGTGTTAAAATGCGTTTAAGACGTAATAATGCTCTTACAATTTTCTCAATACAGCTACCGCGCTTTGTAAGTAAGAACTTGTCTTTGACTTCTTTTGTGGAGAAACAACAAGCAGTGTTGCTCACATTTAACGTGATCATGACATGGTACGTTTTAGTGTCTTCAGCGTCACCTCTAGTTGGTTTATCATTATAACAATATCATAGTTATACAAACAGCGTACTTTAGACATCCAACAGTAATGATTCATGTGAGCAAAATGCTGTTATGTAGGTAAATTCGTCAAAGAGGGAGATAAGAAGGGAGGGGAAGAATCCACTCCAAAACGGTTTACGTAAAATTTTATTGTTTTTTTCATTCTTCTAGAGAAAGAATGAGAAGTGACGATGGTTGTGGTAAAAAGTGATGATTGGCACGTTATCCTTTCATTTTATAATCCTTAATAAATAATAAGCATAATATCCGTTGGATTGCAGGCATTTTTAGTATACACATACCACTTGACTTTGGGAGTAGCCGCCGAGTATATTTCGCATGTGGTCAACTCTCCAACTAAAATAACTTGACAGCGTGGTGGGAGAGAGATGTTATCAGCAGATCAGGTAACATTTTAAGTGTTTGTTAACTGCGGAAGTTAGATCAAGTTACGCATGTATTTTTAGTATGTATGTACCTTTTATTAAGGGCGTTGAGATCGGAGAAACCAGTTTGTTAATTGCAACTGTATAGCTTCTCCAATTCTTCTGAATTGAAAGAATGCAACAATTTCTTTTCGAATTTTTACAAAAAAAAGAAAATATGTCTAGTTAATTTAAACGGGAGCTTATTTATTGGAACATGATATTGCAAGTAGGGAGACAAGAGATGCTGTCATCATGAAGTGACAATAATTTAAACGTTTAGTAAACTGTTTAACCTACCCTTCTTTTTATTGACTTTAGCATTTATGGTAACAGGTCAAATAAAAATGAAGACATAACGCGAGACAATGATAATATAGACATTTACGAACCAGAGATAATTATGTTTTCATACGAGAACTCCAACGATTGCAATAAATCTCCCTAAACTGGGCGCTTCAAGTTCCAAAAATGAATTCACTGCATTCCACTGGCTGTCCACAATATCGTTTTGCCGAACACTTGTGTGTTGGCCACTTGGCCACCTCCACCCACCTCTTGAGCGCCTCTTATTAAAATAACAATTAAAGCATTACATTTTTTCATTTTTTTGCGTGCGTAGATGAAGGAAGGAAGTAAAAGTTGATTTTGTAGTCATGAACATATTATTTTGAAGGCATTTGAGATCTTCATCATGCGTCCCACGTGCAAACAGCTTAACTTCTAATTTCCAATTCATTTCTTTAAACTTCTCCACTGCGTACAATACGTACTACAGTCATTTCCCCATTACGCAGTGGTAGTGCAACAAAGTAGTAAGTTGTTTGTTGGTTTTCCTTCACTGAATATTAACAAACTGGTACACCAACAGGCAAAACCAATATAACAAAACTACACACACCGCATCACAGATAGATGATTAGTTTGCTTGCTTGCTTGCAAAATTACAGCAACAACAATGTTCTTTAGAAGGTTGTCCATTTTTTTCTGCACTCCTCCTGGCATTCATCATTGTCATTGTCGTCGACGTCCGGTGCTATGCTGCTGCAGTAACTGTAAGTGTTGCATTGACCAACTACGTATACACATACTTATCATCACCAAATTTATATACATATTATCTCATTCTTGGATCACTTGGACCTTAAATCTGTAGAGATGTGTAAGTGCTTGTATTTTGAATGAGCAATCTAAATCTCATTTCTATTCAAATCACATCCCAACCCAAAAAAATCCACATGATTAAATATTTCCCCAATAATAATACACATTCCCAACATGATCATCATCATTAATATAATTCTAATCAAACATAAGCTTACATGCCAATAAAATATCTAAACTTGTATGCATACATACCTATTACCAAGTACACATTATTAAGTTGGTACAACTGTCCACTTTGGACAACAATGGTCAATACCTAATTTAAATTTATTAGATTCCCCAATTTATAGCGTATGCCATTTGTCCTACCTCTCACTGTAGATAATGTTGGATACAAAAGTACCAGTAGTTTTTAATCAGAGACATATCAGCAACAGCACAACTAGAAGACATATTTACAACATTAATTTATCATCCCATCCCAGTTTGTTGTAAAACTTACGAAATTTATGTTGCGGTTGGTGAATTATTTCTATGAAAAAGTGCACTCATTTAGAAGCAGCACTTTAGGTAATCATCACCACGCCACCGCATGATATTATGCCATTATTATATGCACTATAGTTGATTCATTTTTGCTTGGTCATTGTTTATAGGAAGTAAATAAAAAGGTTAAAAATATTACATATTGCCTAGATGTAGATATTTTTGTCTTGTCCATCCCCTTTCTATCCTGCTGTTCAAGTACGACAGATACTAATAGCTATTTGATTTTTCGCTTCTTATAGTTACAATCTTACTTTAAATATTTTATGTACTGCTATTATTTCCACGTCGAATCATGAAGATTATAGATAATATTGGATGAGGTAGATATGATGATGACGACAAACAACGATGCCTGTAATATTTATGTACTGTTCTATCATAGAACTTCTATGCGACGGACAAAAAAATACAAGCTTTTTAAGAGATCGGCGTAACGGCAACAACGTTCTTTTACCTTGAATCCTGATTCATACACTAAATTATGATGAGATGATGACTCCTCTTTCTTGCTAGAGCCTCTCTACTACTTGTGTTTGTTACCTGCCATTTGGTTTTGGATAATTCATAGATGGTAGCAGTCGTGGCGTTTTGTGCATGACCTTCAATTCTTTTTTTCAATACATCTTCTAGCTGCTTTGCTCTAATCTCTAGTGAAGTTTGTCATCATCATTTTCATAGTCGTCTTCGAGAAGGTATTATTCGTCATTGTTGTGAACACAAGATGAGGATACAAATTGTTCTGTCTGTCATAAGTACAGCGGTACAATGTGTGCAAGAAGGAGGAGATGATCATGATCACGTACCTCGGGAGAACGGTCACACGTCAAGAGCAATTTGCAATGACCAAGACCAAAGTCATTATCATTCATAATAATCATAACAATCATAATAAGCGTATTAATGTATTAGAACTATAAACGCACAATTGAGGAGCACCGAACGACGAAGGATACGAGCTAGTGCAGTACGTACGTTCCACCTTAATAATAATTTACCTGCCATAACTCGAGGGAAAATAATTACCATTTACTAGCATATAACTGACTGAGAGCTCTTCTTCTCCTGGAAGTGGACATGAGGATAGAAATTGTGGTGACGACAAATTATGAACCACTCGGTAAGCATAATAATAAATGACTGGTTATACAAGTTAGTTAGTCAGAGTAGTTGTTGCAGTGTCGTTGTAGCAATGTGGGTCCTCCTATATGGCCAAAAAAAGATTCATTGATGATGAATGTCAAGTCATTCAAAAAGGTAAAGTAAAAATGATTAAAGAATGCTTGGACTTGTTCGTAATTGAAAAGTAATTAACAGGTGAAACAATGAAAGGGAATTAACTTGACGGTAATGATGTCGTTAGTCGTTAAATATAATGATGTACGATTTTCCATATTGATATCTTAGGTACTTATAAGGTAAGTTTACCAACAGTTATCTATATTTATTGAGATTTCGCGTCCTTTGAATGTTTGCACGCATTTCATTGCATTATTACAGCTTCATACATTCCAATTCCAGCAGTCAGCATTTTTCATGCAAAGTCGCTTGCTACGACGTGCAGACCTCATAATAGTAATAATGAGTGTACAAGACATGTGGTGGTGGTGGTAGCTAGGTAGCTAAAATGAATGATCTTCTCAAAACTAAACCTGGTACTCTACTACTGCTGCTGCTGACATTGCTTGCTTGGATTAGATGATTCATGCATCTTTGGGCTTTGTGTCTGCGTTTTCTACAAATCAAAAGTAGCATCGGCCATGGAGCAGCAAGTACCAAAATGAGAGGTAAGATGACCTACCTGAAAATGTTTCTATCGTCAAACATAATCTCCAATCTCTCGCTTCTCCCTTTTTACAACACACATTTTCCTCAATCCTCATAGTACCTACACGTACATTATGTATGCTACATACGCATACAATAATACTGCATACCAAACCTAACACACAATTAGAATTATTCCTTTGCCATCATTTCTCACAAAATTTATGATGATGCTTTTTGTTCTATATAAATAAATACAAATAAAATTAATAACATAATGACAAACTCTGCCTGTTGATGCTTTCCGTTATTGCTCTTGTTATTATTATTGTAACCATTATGCATTTGAAGAGTTTGTTTTTTTGCGTGTTTTTCTCTGGACAGGTAGATGAGGACGTTTTAATGAATAATGTTTCATGCTACGAGCTTGGCAGTAATATGATTAGAGATTTTTTTGTAAGCATTTAAATCAACAGTGCACGTGTGACGTGTATGAGTGCTTGACTTTTGCAAAAGTATTATCTTAAATACAATGGAACTGGATGACGCTTTTTATTTACGATCTTATCTGCTATGATATGGATAATAAAATTAATCACATCACTCAATCATGTTCTGCTACTCCCATATATGCAAGTGGAATCATGTCTCTCCTCCATTCTTTCTTTTTCCTTCCTTCCTGTTGTCCTGGTCATTGACAGTCATCGTCATCATCAAGTATATATAGTGGCGGTGGCATGCATCGATAGTAGAGTTACTATTAAAAATCCTTGGTTTATTCTTCTCTTCTCATAATGTACAGTATTTTATTGCTCATTGACCAGTAAATTGATCATAGTTGGCGTCATATTAGGATGATAACGATGATGAAAAAAATGCTTGTATGAAAAAATATTAATACAAATAAAATATTTCATAACGGAAATAATTAGATTATAAAGTTCATTGGGTGACGGTGGTGATGCTGATGATACTGCTGCTGCTGCTGGTGATGGTGGTGGTGAGACTTTGTAATAACGATGCTGGTTAGTGTAGGCCAAGAATAGGTAGCCCAAAAGCCCAAGTCTGAACAAACCGTGCAAACGTAAATACGTACCCTTGAATTTTAGTACTTATACACTTCTGCATTTCCTTTCTCTTTCTGTTTTATCCATCGGTTCATCTATTATTAAATTGCTGCAAGCAAAAATACGTTTAAAAATCTAGATATTATACAGAACAAGCCACATAGGTACTAATAATAATATACCTCAAGAAGGCACATTAAATTGGCTGTATGTAGATAGACTGTGTAGAGATATAGACAACCTCCTCGGGTATATTATCAAAAAAAATATTGTACATTTATACATGCGTACAGACTGATTGTATATGTGCATCTAACTAATATCTAAGCTTTACAATCAACATTATGCGCACATATAAACTATTATAATGCATATGTAGGTATGTAAATGTGTATGTTTTGCCGTACTGTACTACTCCAAGCTTCTATGAGCGAGCAGCATCATCGGTAGCTCGGTACACCACAAAATCTTAATGAATTTCGCCTGATATGATTTTCTTTGAAAAATTGTGCAAGAAAATGAACATCTCAAGGATGAAATTATATTAATCCAAGTCTGAAATTTATTCGCAGAAAAGGAAACGTTCGTTAAATGTTTTTTCCGCTGTCCAAAAAGTTTTTTCATCCCCATGTCCCCATGATTCTCATTTAAATAAATTGTTTTCATTGTTTCTTGGACTAGTACTACATAATGATATAGTACCTATAGATATTGAAATATTTACGATTTACAAAACATGTACTGTACTGATGTCTACTTGGTTTCGAAATATTGTTCCGATAAGATTATTATGAATAAAATATCCAATTTACACTCACTTCCTCCCTATTTTCCCTCGAGTTTTTAGAAAATGTTTTGAAAATTAAATTTTCTTTCTAAACTACTTGTCACGTTGCTTATTTGGGCATGCCAATAACTGTAATACATTTGCAAGATTTTTTTAAACTCTTGATTTTACCTGCAAAAAGAAATGCACTTGCAGGAGCAGTTAACAAAAAGATTATTGTTTTCCTGCTGATGGAAACTAGATCAGGTTTATCCGTGCAATAGTACAAGACAACGTAATTAGTGCAGTACAACATAAAGCTTATTGTATGGTCAAAAAGGGGTACAATGAGAACATTATTCTCTTGTATGACAGAACCGAATTCTTTCTTGATTCGTTCGGCGAATATAGCAATACCAGCAACATCATTAGTACTACCTGGTACATTTTTTCGAATAATAAGTGTGCCACGCCACATTTGACAAGAATCCGGGAGCAGTAAACCTCTTCCACGACTGATTAAGAGGTAAAAAGTGTTTTTGCGCGACCATTAAATATATATCGTTTTTGAATAAAAAGGACACTCGAACTATCACTAGTAGTGCTACTACTAGTGGTCGTACTACTAATAATAAAATAATACTAATAATAAGCGCAATTTTTCGTATAACATATTACATTCTAGGATACATCTACATTACACACATGATCATATTCTGCAGGCAGACTTGCAGGCTAGTATAATCTATGAGGACGTCTATAGGTAGTTTATTCTGATGGACACTTGTTTGGACATTGAAACAGTTTCGGAGAGATGCTTATTTTGCTATAGGAAAAATAGGAGTATGTATACAACAAGCGGTATAAGACAACCAAAATATAACAGCGATACCCGGACTCGGGTGAAAGTAACAAAGTAAACAAGTGTATCTGTAAAGCGTTAGCTATTGATGTGTTTGCTTGAACTTTGAATTCATTGGTATTGGTGTGGCACGTGTACACCTATCCTTTGCACACAAGATCAATGCTTAGTCATCATAAATCACAACAAGTTAAATTTGGAATGTTTTTCCAAGGTAGGCACAATTTCCGGAATAGTTTGTAATTAGTTTTCGGGAAAGAGACAGGAGCTAAATTAAATGATTTTGATAAGGAAACAAGTATTACACACAGGAAACCACATTACCCTAGTTTGTGCCTGGATGAAATGCCTTGCCGATCATTATTGTGCAAAGAAAGTGGTAGTACTACTACTACTACTTCCATGAATTACTTTCACAACTTCACAACTCATATGTGGCAATGCCAAAAAAGACATACATCTATGGTGATGTTCATAATTAATTGAATTATAAACCCATGTACAAAGTTCTCAACGGAAAAGTAAATTTTGTGGAACGTAATAACTTGCTCCAATTTTCTGTGTCGCATTTTCAAACGGTTGAAAGGAATTTAAATATCATACTGACACTGTCAACTGTAAGACAGCCAAACGGAAAAAAATGTAGAGCAAACATACTACAGGTACGTGAAGGTATTATTCCTACATACACATGTACACACACCTACATAGATAGTACACAAAGTCTATATAAAATTGGCAAGTTATAGACTATAGTCTATAATCATATTATAGTTTTCAAGTTTTCTTTAAAGTACGTACGCATAAAAATGTCCATTTACACTATTGAGCGTGCCTTCAACACTCAATCCGGGTAAGCATTATATTGATGTATGTGGTATGCTTGGTGCACAAAAGCGTTACAACTTCTAACTTGAAGTTTGGTGAGTACTTCTTCTCCTCCCGTTCTCTGTTCCTGGATATTATTAAAGTCAGGCAGTAGTAGTGTAGTAGTAGTGATGATGTGAGTGAGCTACTCAACTTTTCATATTTCTCCGGGAATGCTCTAGTCGACGTATTACTGCTACTGCTGCGTGGTGTATTAACTATGTGTATGTCAATAATGGAGATGAGTGGAGTGAGACATGCCGGAAACCGGAGCAATCCCGCCGTGTGCGTGGGAAGTACCAGTAACAAGCGCTCAAGTGGAACGTATAATTGGCATAATAAATAAGGATATATACAATTCACATGCATATCCGCCTATATTCACAGATTTGAAATTTAGCCTAATATTTTGATTGCTACTGGGGTACATGCTACTTGGTTTGAGTAGTAGTATGTGCAAAATAATTAGTACCTTGTTTAATTAATATACTTGAAGGTGAAAACAAAGCAATTATTGAGCATGCAGAGAAATAATGTCCACGCGTATTTTTATACTGAATACTTGCAAACACGCAGGAATGAAACTTGATTATTATTAAAAGGGATCAAGCAGAAATTATTTTTATGGATTGCAAAAATCACTGCACGGAGGCCAAAATTTCCAGTGACCCTTTTTGTGAGGCTGTAGGGCACGCGTCAATCAATTAAGCTCTGTTTCGGATGACGTCTGTCCGTCTATCCTCTTTACTCGGTATCTTGACGGAGAGAAAATTTTCACGTAATAAGGTCACAACACATGAAGATAAAAAGCGTAGATGCGAATACAGGACCATATTACTACTGTTAATATTATTGTTAATGCAAGGGAATTGTCAATCAGCCAAAGTGTAAAGGGAAATACAGAGGAAAAGCAAAAACATTATAAATTTTATCGAAATGTACAACTAATTGAATAACAATACAATTAATTTCCGTAATTCTTTAATAAAAATTACGCATTTATCAGCGACCAAACTGTCATAATTTTACTCGTACGTACACGATGAAAATGCTTTTATTTTTATACCAGGCAAAACCGGAGCTCATTAATTTTGGTTTGCTGTAAACCAAATTTTCAAAAACGTTAAGATTGAAAAATGACAATTTTCTGTTCCATGGTTTTTTTACTTTATAAAAAAAAACATTTTCACTCACTGTAGAGCATGCCACTATATGTATATACATAGGTATGTAATGTAGGTATCGACTGGCGAAAAAATTGGAGAAGCTGAGCTTGTTCCCGAACTTTATCTACTTTCACTGTTTTATAATAGCATCATTAAGAGAATCATGTGAACATATGGTGACCTTTGTATTAGGAATTTTAATTTGTATACAATGCGTTCCTGTTGTTTTTATATTAATATTTTTGCGATATTTAAACATTTGTTTTCAGTCAATATTATTTTAAGAAGCGTAGGTTCTCCTGGTTTTTTGAGCATTGATCCCTTTCAAACACGAACTTACCCTAATTCAAATTCTTTGCTTGTGGCTTATTTGATAGTTTGATCTTGGTCTTCCTGTTGTGATGCTTTCAATCATCGTATTGTGTAGTTTGTCTGCATTTTGATTTAACTAATGGAGTGCTGTTTATTCTTTCATAATAGTAATGGAATTGGGAAGTGAGTTTGCATGCATGCTTTTCTGTCAGCGAGGACGCTTTCGTGTTTGAGCCAAAGAGGGAAATGCTTTGTTGTTCAGACTTTTGGAGAAGATCAGAGAAGATGCACTGTGAAGTGTGAGCTTAGACGTTGTTGCTACATACCCGAAAAGGAGAGATAGATGTAAGGATAGACTTCTTCTTGACAAACTCAGTGCTAAAATAGCGTGCAATGCCACGCTATAATGTACAGCATATAAAGCATAAAGCACGATATAACCCATGTATTTCATAAATAGCGTCACTGAGAAATTGATGGCTTATGCTAGGTTATCTTGGATTGACTTTGGCTTGAAAAGAGATTCACTGCCACGCACAATACTAAAAGACAACGGACGATATACGGCAGTCATATCCCATGCATGTGCATGTCCATAGGAATACCATGATAGCATGTCATGAGCTTACTCGCTTTCGTTACAAAACTCTTTCAAATTGTTGTAAATGCAATAACATCCAACATTGATTTTTCCGAGCAGGAGAACACGGCGAATAAAATTTACTCCGCAGCAATGAATATAAATGAAACCCTATAGCGCGAGTTTTTATTTCATGGAGCGCTTTCGGTGCAAGTCTAGATTCTGCATTCGGCATGAGTTGTTCAAATTTATAATAATTTGATATTTAACATTTAACATAAAATAATTACCAGCAGTAGTTACCGCGTAAATCATTTATTCTAGGATGTGGAAGCAACCAAGAAAAAAATGTCAACTCTGGAGGTTTCAAGTTGGCAGATTTTGTCGCCAATAAACAGTGAGGATAACTAAGGTTTTAACATTATATTGTTAAATGGGATTTTTGTTTATTACAATGTGTGCATAAATAATTCTCAAAGAGAAATAAAAATTGTGCATCAACTTGACTTTATAAAGTCAGAAGATTAAATGATAGTAATTGGGTAATTTAAAATTCGGCTCGAATTTCGGTTATTCTCGCTAAATGCATGCTCGATAAGAGTGTAAAAGTCGAACCAACTAGTCTACCAATCCAACCTGACATGTGCTGTGGCGTTTAGTAATTCCCCTTAAATTCTGCAGGAAAGCATCCTGAAGAGTTTCCAACACTCTACTCTGTCGCCTTCTTTTCCAACAGCTCTCATCATACCCCAAACACGCACGCATATCAGCAGATGCTGTCGTACATACATTGCATCGCATCATATATATTATGCCCATTCTCTGAGCGTAAGGCATTTTTGGCAGGTGTGGATGGCAAGTTTCTTCAGATTTTCGCTACTCGCAGGCACAAAACCATGCATAAATACATGGCGCATAGCTGGAAAAGCTGGTACACGTTAGTAGACTTAGCATGAGACCGGTAGACCGGCAGCTGCTGCTCCTCCTGACTCTTTTTTCTCTCTCTCTACCTAGTTTTTCCCTTTCTCGCATAGTGTCTGTATAATTGTCCCTTTCAAAGTAAAAACCCAACTCCTATTTCCATTCCCCTTTTTCCATTTCCATTACATTGCATCAAACGAAAAAGGAGAGAGAGATTATAGTAGTCTAGTTGTGTTTGAGTGAGTGGACTATATCCAATTCATAATATTTGTAACCGACCGAATACCGATACATACATTCATACCTACATAATACATACATATATATACATTACCTCTGTCTACTTTACTTTGATCAAAGGAATACGTCACTACACCCCACAACATGGAGCATTTTAAGTCACGGATTCTTTTCATCTTTCTGAAAAAGTGTACCGTGTACAGCGATACCTATTCTGCACTACCACCGTATTCTCATACATCTTCTGTAATAATAATAGCCTGTATAAGAAGAGCTACAAAGATAGATTTGGGCAGTATACATGACAGTTGTTGTGGCGTCCCGGCCGGCTGCAACAATAATACCAAGGTATATTGAATATATCTCAGTCGGTCTTGTGTAGTTTCTGCCGTTTTTATATAGAAATGCCTATATTCATACATATAGACAACCATCGGACAAGTAAGAGATATCCTTTCTAGTAGATCAACACGAACGGGAATAATAATGGAAGAGATAGGAAGTGTCGCCTTTACTCTACTTGTTCACATAAAAACGGTAGCAATTGTTAAATGTGGAGGGAATAGAAAGGTAGATATGACGCTGTATTATCCAGGAAAGGAGTCTCTTACTTTTTACATACTTTTCACATAATATGCCAAGTAATATGGCATGGAATGATCCGTTCTGGTGTGTAGAGTGATGATAGTGTGAGGAAGAACGGTCATGTAATCTAATGTAACATGGCTATGCAATCGCTGCGGTTCTCAAACCCAGACGACTATGCCCATATTGTAGGCAATGGATACTCTCAAACCCCTAAAAATAGCGACAAAATCGATCTCGCCATGGGGAATGAGACCAGGTTAAAGGTGAAAAGGAAGGGCAACAATGATGTTACACTGGGTGGATGTGGAATACAAGGTCGAAAAGGATACTGAAGCCCTGTGACCTGGGTCAGAGTGAACCAATCTGACGATTCTTTAGGTTCACAGCTTTGACGCGCCTTTAAGCCTGTACTAGCGTTGCATATTGAGCTGATATTGCATTGTATGGCAAAGCGTGCAAAGTGGTAGTGCTGGTAAAGGCAGGAGAGGTAGTAGCAGAAAGAAAGCAAAAGCAAGGCACGCTGGAGAAACCATTCAAAATTCTCCAACTCCTCCGCCTTCCGTATCTTACTTTTCTTGTCAGTTGCAGCAGCACCTGCGCTTCGTAATAATCAGCGTCAGGGAAGGGTGAGCGCGGCGTCTTGCCATGTGCGACCATATTCGAAACTTTTCAAATATAATCAGTGACGTCTTACGTCTCATTGTTGTAATTAGTGAAACTAGGTTGCTATTTTTCAATCAATATAACTTGAGGAATTTTTCAAAGCATAATAAAGGGGTTATATATATTTATAAATAGCCATATAATAACTGTTTTCATGGTTACCTCTTTGTTCATACTACTAACAATACAATTTAAGAAAATGATCCAGTGCAAGAAAAGAGAAATCATATTGTGTTTGTTCAAGGACTGCAGGAGTTGACTAAAAATAAATTGATTTCACCACTCATCCGTGTTCCCTTTTCTCATATTGTCTTATTTAAACTTTCAATGACCTCAATAAGTGCATAACTGATACCGGCAAAAACCGGCACATGTGCCTTTCATAGCTACCTATATCGCTCACCTCTAAAACCGCTCAGCCAGTAAGAGAGCCGAATGCAGTGTGCTCAATTCCTTTGTGCTTACACATAAGTTACTGAATCAGAAAAGAAGCGTCCTTTTCCAACAAATACTAAGAGAGAAGGCAGATGAGCAAATTTCACGGAAAGTCATCACGCTGTTCGCTGCACATATACAACGCAATAATGTAACATCATGAAATCGTGAATATTTGTGCTCTTATTACACTTCACTCCAACATTCTAATTCATACTTATACATAATACTTATAAAGTAAGTGCGGTGTAGTAAGTGAACTTAAATGAAATACGAGATTAAATAAGTTCATATGTACATCCCTGCGTATATGCTTACGTATACGTAGAAATACCTATACATTTTCAACTCTATAACCATTTTATATGTACATATACCCAATCTATAAAATATCCCTATATTAGATATATACATACATGTTATACTGTGTCAGATCTGACTTTTGGACACGCAAGCACATAACTTTTTGGTGTTATAAATGGTAAACGTAGATGCATACATAAGTATAGCCAATAATAACAATACATACGTTACCGATTTGCTTGGAAAACAATGCCAATATTGACTATATAGGAACAACAGCAGCACTTCTTTAATTTAGAACTATTCTTTGTGTCTATCTAGGTACCTACACACCTCCACCACCACTACCATTATCTTGCTGCAAAGAAAGCGCCATTAGTGGCCATACCAGTAAGTTAGTTCTCATTTTGGCGTCCTCAGTCACTCTAAGAGGTGGACCCGTAAGAGGAAAAAGGCATACATAGATACATACATACATGCAATTTTAATATTTTCCTATTATTATACTGCTGTTGTGAAGATACAAATTCCGAAACCATACCGGCGAGCAAATAGGAAGATACCATCATCATCGTCGTCACCCAGCACTAGTGGCAGTGCTAGTGCAACGGTAGGTAGGAAAGGAATAAGCACAAAGGCATAAAGGATTGACATATTAATACCGTCTTTAATCACACTCGGAGTAAAAGAAGGAGGACTCTAGGAAAACGGGAGTATGACATGGTTTAATATGGCACTATAGGTAGACACTTATGCATATAACAGACATTTTTATTGCAGCTATGCCACCATGATCATTATTATAATTCTGTTTCTATGAAATACAGGAATAAAGGGAAAAGAGAGAGAGAGAGAGCAATAAAGGAGTCTATGTTGCAATAACAAGTAGCCCTCTTTGCCCCAAACATTCTCGCAGAGAGTATCATGTACGCTTGCTGCAATCAGTAGGAACGCTAAACGGTTTTATAGAAAGGAAATCGTGATGCTTCAAAGAAAGGGTTTATACTATTTATATAAGCAAGCCAGCAGACAGCAGCGGTACTATTTGGCGCGTATTTATATATGTGCTATATTTATATACGTACATGCCTATAAATACAACACAACAGCTATTCTTTTGAGCATGTCCTATTACTTATCTTTGTGTATGGGTAGTTTGTTTGCACAATGGCATGCATACCTTGGAATTTAGGTATAATATAATGTATCTTTTAGAACAAGTTTAAACTTTCGAGGAGAAAGAGATATGAAGTACCTCTTCCTGTTGAAATAAATGTAAGAAAAAGTTGGAGGGCTTTTTTATATGCAAAGATGTGTCTAATCTAAGACCGTTCTATGGATACAGGGTGGTAGGAAGTGAAGGGAAAAAACAATGGTTTGTTGTAGTGGTGGTGGTAGTGAGTGCACGATGATGATTTATACTTATACAATAAACATAAATACATATATGCAGCAGGCACGCAACACTTGTAATTGTAAAAGAGGTTGGCGTCTTTTTCTCTCTGTTTCGCTTCTTGCATCCGTCCGTTGATCTCAGAGTAAAAACAAGCGTACATCGGTGGACGGACAAACAGACAGAAAATAATATTATAAGCGTGAGAGAAGGGAGTTTCTTCTACGTTCATTAGGGACATAGGAACACAAGCATGTAGGTAGTGCAAATAGACATGCAACAGTACGATATGAGGTATTATAAAAATAGGTAACTGGTAGTAGACGTTTCTTAATGCTACAACTACCTATGTATGTATTTAGTTTCTTTTCAGTTTTGATGAAAAATTATTTTTGAACAAAATACAAAAAACACCTTGTTAGTTAAATATGTTGAGTGTTTTTGTAAGGTAAAGGAAACAATGTTTGTAAGAAAGGTGAAGTAAAGCTTGATTTTTCTTTTTTTTCCTTCTTCTTCTGCTGCTTCTTGGCTTTTTCCGTTTCTTTCCGTTGACGACGTCCATGGCGTTGTTGTTGTTTTTTTGTACTTTGGGCTGTGTAGTTCATTATAATATGCAGCAAGGCAATAATGCTTAATACTAATAAAATAATATACATATAAGCCGTTGTACAGTAATGCAATGATGGTGATGATGATGATGACGATGAGAAATGGGAAATATTGTGTGGAAAAGGTGAATGTGCATGTGAAATGTGAAGTCAAGCATGATAGCCTTTTCCTTTTCTTGGCTTATAATAAACTGTTTGTGCAGTGGTAGTAGGGGTACAAGATAATGCCATCACGATGCGATGCAATAATATATTAACACAATGCTTTTTACTGGATTTACCTGCACGCCATTTCCACCACCACCATACACACAAATATAGGTACAAAGAGAGAAACGTTCAAAGAAGACACAAGAAAGGAGAGAAGACAAAGCAATGAAGATAAGTGGACGCGTTCGTGGTAGTACATATTTAGTAAGTAGTAGATCGCATATCAATGGTGACGCTGTCATATTACACGTTCTCGTATGAATTTGATACTTTTTGTAAGATCCATGTACATAACAAAAAAATAAAGGACAAACACTTTTTCGCATTCGCTTGCGTAAATAGCCTCGTTTCGCAGCGGTGGCGGTGATCGTAGGTAATTCCGGAGCGCATGTGTCCAGTCAGCGTCCATGGCCTTCTAAAAATGGGCTTGATTAAATTTTTATCAAAGAATGTAAATTGATAATATGAAATTGGGTTACCAATTACTCACGAAATTGTCGTTATTTTAAAAGTTTTTTTTTTAGCATTTCAAAGTATTATTTTAGCAACTGAAAAAAAAACTTGCATAGACTCGACAATATTCAATAATATGGATAATAATAATATTAATCATTAAATCACGGCTGCTGCTACTATCCTACTATACCAGTCCCGGCATAATAGTTTGTTACTTGCGTTTTTACAATTTTCCCTGCTTGCCCCAGTTCAACTTCAGTTGAGCATGCACCTACACATCAATTATATGTATGTGCCCCTTCAACCCGTACTGAATCCTCATTAAATGCTCCTCGTTATTGCTTCATGATTATATTTAAAAAATTGTGGTAGATACGTAGAGATATACATAGATGCCAGTGGCATTGGCACTACATATTCATATGGTAAATAATATTCTCCTATTTCTTCTACCCGGCGTGTTTCCCTGTTTTCTTCCACTAAACTGATTTCAGTCAAAAGTAGAAAAGCAAAGCAAGCGTCACTCTTTTATGCCTTGCTTACGTTACGTATTATTCGGTGGTATTCTCCGCTTGCTATCTAGTTGCTTCATTTCTTCATCAAACCAAGCCATGCCATGCCATCATCATCATCATCATCGTGGACTACGTTGGCCAGATCTACCGAGATCACGATCAGTCAAACAACAACGATGCTTGCCGACGGTGGTGGTGATACCGGGCGCTCACTGATATTCCACAACCGCACACACCTCCATTCTTTTCTCATTGTTCATTCGCACTAGTCGTTCAATGCTTGTATTTTTATTTAAAAAAATATATATACCATGTAACATAATTGGATTATATGTTGTATTGTTCTATCTGCTTTTCCATTTTTGTTTTTCTTGGTGTTTTGACGATTTTCACGAGATTTATATGATGATGTTGTTGATGATGATGGGGTTTAATGTACCTAGCACTTTTTGTAAGAAAAACAATGAAGTACATTTATTTGCCACTTTGAAATAAAAACACATTCTGATTATAATCATAAACAAAGCACATGTAATATGCATTCCACATAATACTTAAGTGGTCACTTTAATGCTTCTCAAGTAGTTTTAATAGCAATATGTAATTTTTCCACCGTATCAAATTGTGTACTCGCGGTCTTTCACAGGAAAATAATCACTGATATTTTATTAATTATAAAACATCAATTACTGCAAGTACTTACTCATTCATATTCTATAATAGCTTTTATCGTCCAAACCAAACTCTGCAACTTTTCCGATAATACATTCTGGAGTGTTGTCTCTCTGAAGCGTGCTGACCTCACAAAGTTCAAGTGACACGGATAAGAAAAGTATTGCACGCACTTTCCTCTGCTTTGTCAACATGCAATGCTCGTCGTCGTAGGTTAAGAACCTTTCTCTCGTTTACGTTTTTACATTAAGTTTTTAAACCCGATGTATCTTGGGATCCCCCACGCTTCGCTAATTTAAGCTACAAATATATAAGGAACATTACCGCTACATGAGTTTTATTAAAAACTGCCATGTACATATCTAATATATTTAAGCATGTCACCATTTCCATCCACTCATCCATACTGTATAGGTAATAATGCTTATCTTGTGCATAATTTTCTATTGCTCACTTCTTGCATCTTTTTCATACGCTACCAGCCAACTATGTATATAATGTGCACAAATTACGCGCAACAAAAATTTATTCCCACAACTCAATAGCTCTCGTCTTGTCTTGACTTAAAAATGCGTTCTAGCCCAGTAGGTCGCGACGGAGAGGATGGCGATAATGATTATAACGCAGAGGTGGAGGAGTCGTTCTAACAAAAAATAATATAAAATTGGTAATGCTCCATTAATATAATTGTGAAAGTTTTGAGAAGAGAAAAAAGCGAACGCTTAACTCTGCAACATTGTTTTTGCTTCTTTTTACCACCTTTTCTACCTTACAGCAACAACAACAGCATGCTCATTTTGTGTGCGCACACAATCAAAACACATTTCTATTAAGAATGAGCAATCAAACAACGAAAAAGCATAATCATCATCATCATCGCTTAACTGCTCTCTTTCCCTCTCCACTCTCATACCGTACATTACTAACTATTATATTGCAGGCAAATGAACGGCAGCGCAAAAGACATAATAATAATAATAACGTCATGATCATCAAAATGAATTTAATGTGAAATGCTGATCTCTATGAAGGAAAAAGCCAAAAAATATTAGAATATACTTATTACTACAATTGTTGTTACTCGAATAGCATCATCGTTCGTTGTATCCGTATCCAACAGTCTGAGCATTGAGGTAATATGATTTTCACATACCTAGATTCCATTACGACCATCCAGAACCAGCCAAAAAAGAATACTAGCCTACATTCTCTTTTCTCTCCGTCCTCATATACCCAAACTTTACCATCATCGTCACCTATCCATTCACTATGCATGCTCTCTAAACTCTACTTCTCGCGTCTCCCCATATTTTCTCATTGTTATTATTGTGGCGATACTTATTGTATTATTGCAGCACAGTCAAAGACACACACACACAAGTCTGTTGCATCATCAGAAATACAACATGGGTGTATACCTACCTACCAAAAACTTTTTAGCTTTGCGTGTTTCAAGTAAGCAAGCTCATAATATATTGCATCGGCATTTATTTTATTGCTGAAAAAGATAGGCATATTATTCCATAATAATAATACCATCGACATCCATCTACCGCGTTAGCTCTAGTGTAGTGTAAGAGAGCGTCGTCGATAAAACCTTAATACTGTTTGCATTATACCACCACTACTACTACTATCCATATACCATCATAATTTTCTCTTATGATGATGATCATCACGATGATTTAGCATGCTACGTTTAGTTCAAACTCAAACTGAGAAACAGAAACAACAAAAAGTTTAGAAGACGATATACTTCTGTATGCATTTATTATTATAATATCTAACCAATGCTTGTTTGTGATGCCATGTTGTTGTTGATGATGAGTGCTGATGCCATTGCATTGCATTTCAAACCGTGTAATAGATATTATGTTACACCACCAGAACTACTACTAGAACTACACACACCAAGAATGCCATCAGTATTTTTGACTGAATTCACTGTACTCCCTCTATTTTACAAAAGAAAACCAATATACACGGTCTCCTCAAACTCCATTTGAACATATTACCGTTTTTTCTCGCCTGAGAAGAGTAGAATAAAGAGAAAATGTTGCCTGTCTATTATATTAGTATATTTTACCGATGCATATTGCGTACCTACATAATATAAAAGCAGTATTATTATTAGTAAAGTATCATCATCGTCATCATCAGTAACGCCATCAACGCCGCCGCCGCCGCCGCCACCACCACCACCACCATTTTCATGCATTCCCTATACTGATATTATAATAAATATGTGCCTTACTTAACGTAACTCTTGTCCTTTTACTCTACATATTATACAAGTTACTGTGCTGCGCTGTTTGTTAGTTACCACTGCCACCAGAGTACTGCTTGCTGACGCTACTTTTTTTTCTAGTTTAGTTTTTCCCATCTTTTGAAAATAGAGAGAAAAGTAAGGCTTATTATTACTTACATAAGCTTTCAAGTCAAGTTTTCAGATTCCAAAAAAGCTTCTTAATATAGCAACGCAATGTACATAAGCGCTATTATTATACCTATACCTCCTCTATAAGGATGACGATGAGCAGAAAAAAAGAGAAAAGCACAATACATTTTTGTATATGAAAGAAAGAGAGCTGTGTATCGTTATAAGTGCGATGAAGATGGAGCGACCGACATCCGCCGCCGCGGCGTTCATTCGTTCACTAGTTCACTCACTCGCCATTTACTACTACTAACAACTGCTTACTATTTTACTACAACAACTTACTACTACACAGTACACACGCTCTCTCTCTCTCACACACACAGCACGCTACTCTCTTTAGTCACTGGTTACATTCATAACATCTTGGTCGTGGTGGCACGCTGCTGCTACTAAACATTTGCTGCTTTCCAATCCAACCAAACCATTATATTAAAGTTAGGAGGCATAGCTAGGCAGCGTACACAACATATTACCTCGCTCTATAATATGTAGTGCTTTCATACTAGCTACTACCAATACTTCTACTACATCCATACATGAAATGAAATATACCTTAATCATTTCTAAAACTGACTTTCTGAATGTTTCTCATGCACTAACAATAAGTTTATACTGTATTATAAATTATATCTAAATTTATGTTATAACTATGCTGCTGCTGCTGCGACTACTACTACTATTCCGAATACCGACCAACTCTATTCTCTTTACAGGAGCAAACTCAACCAACTACTACCCAGCTAAACACACACACGGAAAAAAGAAGTATAGTTGGTTTCGGCTTTCTATAAAAATGTACATACAAAATAATAGGTACATGCCTACATACATGCTTACTTGCACTTGTATATATTCATATCTATACACTATACCATTTTATTCCATTTATTTTTTTGGCATCTAGGTATGTAAATCTATATGGTATTAGTTAGAAATGTACATTCCCTAACTATCACTCTTTTATTATTGAAGCTATATGAATCCTTTTTGTATGTAGGGAGAAAAAGAGGCTTTAGTTAAATGTACGCTTCCTTCTCCATTCTCTCTCTCTCTCCGCTCTGGCATGGCTGATGCTGCTTGTTGGTTTACACTTTGCTTGCTTGCTTGTTACACACAGTTTGCTTCACTTTATAACATTCTGTACCTCTGAGTGTGTCTCTCTTTTCTCCTGCCGTATCGTGTGGACACGATCAGCTCTGCTGCTGGATTATTCTTCATTTGTCCGTCGACCTGTGCAAAGCGTCTACAAGCTCTCCGGTTCGTTTTTACTCTAATAATATAACAATTCAGTATTATTATTACTACTACTATCTCTACTTGATTTCATTTTTACACATTATTTATCAACTTTTCTCCCTTATTTCCCACTTGTACACTTTCGTCGCCAATAAAAGTAACGTCTTCGCCGACAAGCTAAGAAAATAAGCGTATACACACATACACACACTCACACACTTTGACAATAATAACCTATTTCAATTGATTTGTTACATTTTTTGCCAAAAAAATTCACACAACCGCACGAACATACATACACAAGTACGTTGTAACTAGTTCACGAAAAATTACTAGACTTTAAGAAACTTTCCTCTCTGACTGCCATCATCACATAGTCATAATCTTACTATCAATTAATATTTTTACGTTGTATTAGTTTGTTGGTTCGTCGTCGTCGCCGGTAGTTTGTTTTTATTATTACATACCTATATACAAACTGAAATCTCCTTGGCTGCTATTCAGTTTTAGTTGTTGTTGCCGTTATTGTTACATTGTTGTTTGTTCAAATTGTTTTTATCCTTTATCAAAATTTCATTTTCACCATCTCTCTTTTGGAAAATACGGTCATGTCATGATGACAATTGATTTGTTCGCCATTTCAAAGTTTCTTAATCGCTCGTTCATGCAAAACAAGTAGTGCGTTTTAAGCAGCAGAGATAGACAGACACATGACATGAACAAAGTAAAGTACGCCGTTCGTTCCGTTGTTGTTTCAACTTGTAGTTGTTGCAGTTGTAGGCGATAAGCATTTTATTTGAGCACGGCCAAAGCGTTTTAAGTTTGTCAAGCAGAAGGAAAAAGGAGGGAAAGGGAAGCCTTGGTTAGGTTTCATTGGAATATTAGTAGTTACACACACACATTTATAGATATACATGTTCTTATTATATATTCATGGGTACATACTTGTAGAAATATAATATCTACAAGTATGCATGTAGTAGTACCTTTAGTTAGTTTAGTATGTATGTACACATTTTTTTTACCTTTTTAATTACACATTTTGTCAAAGATAAGTTTGATAGTTTGAAGTGTGTATTGTTGTGTAGCGCAAAGCGTGGTTGGTAAATGGAAACGCTGGTAGTTTGTTGCGGCCACTGCTACCGTTTCTGTACCAAATACAAACACATTTTTAGTTTCTCTCTCTCCCTCCACATTATACTCATCGCAGTCAAAAATAATAAGATAATTGATATATATATATAGATATATATATAGATATATAGATATAGATATATATATGTACATGTACATAACATATATACTACCTACCTATGAATATATATATATACCTTTGTACAAGCATATACAACACACAGTAGTACACAGTACATAATAACACGACATTATAATTATTATTAGACAAATTTTAAATAGTAAACCTTATCTTGCTCAGCCACTACAACAATCCTCTCGTTATTTGCTACTTTTACTTCCACTGTTAGTTCTCCTACTACATCTGTCAAAGAAAAGTCTCTTCTGACACTTCTCTCGTTCTCTTTCTCTCGTTGCAAGCAAAAAAGTGCACGACAATATCCTAATGTTTTTCTTTATATTATAGAAAGTCGCATCGCGCCGCGAAATTAGTGAAGTTTAATCAACATCATCATCTCTACACGAATTTAACAAAATTTAAAAAGTTCCTCCGCATTATCATCGCAACAACAACCGTCGTCGCCGCCGCCGCAACGCAAACTTTTTTCACCGCGTTAACCACCTTTAATCACCATTCACATCACCAATATGAGCAGTAACGACAAAGAAGTTGCAGTGGACAAGGCCACTGAAAACAACGACAACGCCGACGCCAAGGCTGAAGTCAAGGGAGTGAAGAGGCCAATCGAGGTAAGCGTTCAAAAAAAATACGGATACACATGCTCATCATTTCAGTTTCTAATAATTGACATTCAGTCAGTGAAACAGTTGTCATCATCATTATCATCATCATCGTTCTTCACCATCTTCACAACTTTTCGTCGTAGTTAACTAGTGATTTAGTTAAGTTTTTCTGTGTAAAACAGTTTTTTCTCTCTTTCCCTCTTTTCTATCGCCACCACCACAATGCCGGCCGGCGTTGTTCGCCGCGAGCTACATTACGCCAAGCGTTTCTCTTTACGTAGAGGAATGGCCATCGAGAAGGTTTTTTTTCATTGTGCTTCCCTTTCTTTCAACAATATAGTAACAGTAGCAGTTACACTGCTATATTGAAATAAGCGTCCCCTTTACCAGTTTTCATAGTTTTTGAAAAATTCCTTCAATGCTCCTTACAATTTTTTATCGTTTTTTTTTCAAAAAAATTGTTGGTGGATGTGCCAGTGACGAGAAACACTGTAGGATGATTATGACCATTGTGTTATCATCCCCATGATAATGCTTTGTCATTCCTACCACTTTACTACTTGCTCCCCCGTATTTTCTTTCTTGCTACAAACACATTATTAGTTGGTAGCAATCGCAATCCTGTTTCGTGTTATTGGCCGCGTACCTACCACTACTACATACATGCACCTACCTACCAATAACCAGCTTGACTTTTCTACTCATCTCCTCTGCACAGAAAAGCTTGGCAGACGCCGACGCCGCAGAGAAGCAGCCGTGTAGCTCGGCGAAGTTTTATGCCGGTTCATGATAAAATGCATTTTTTTCCTTCTTTTTTCTCTCTCTCTCACTGTCTCTTCAACAATTTCCAAATGCATAAAACACTGTATACAATGAAATGAAACATTTCTACTTGTTTCGTTTCTCTCTCTCTCTCTCTCTAATCTACTAATATTTTACTTTACTGCTGTGTGTGTGCTGGTTGCTTCTTTTTTTACCATTTCATCTCCAAGTTTTTCTTTCCACTTTGCTATAAATGCTGCTGTTGCCGCTGATACTCTTCTACTTGTCATGTTATTATTACTCTTATTTCTTTCAGCCAACCATCATCGCATCATCACCATGCGTCGTCGTTTCAATGCTTCTTTCACGCTCCTATTGTTCTTTCTAATATTCTAGAATATATAAACTTTATTGTTGAAAAAAAAACTGCTACTTGCCTTCTAAAAATGTAAAAAATGATATATCACTCCTAACATAATTATGCGTATATACCGGCTTGATTAATAACAATAGCCGTGTACTTCCTGATTAAATTCATATACTCTTCATCATGTTGTTTTCATTATAGTTTCCAACCGCAGATATGTACAATTATTCTCATTAAATAATTTTTAAAAATTATCATTATCCCCCACCTACAACTACTTGCATGTCTACTAATCTACATCATCTGTTGTTGTGTGCTTTTGCCATCTATATTTATATTATATTATGGTTTCTGCCAGATTTCTATAGCATTGCTTTGTATCTTTTTTCATATCCCATATTATTTGTCCCTCTACAAATTAAATTGTATAATCTATTTAATCTAATAAACTAAACTAATATCATCACTCTTTTGTAGAGCTGTGTGCCATTTACTGCTTGGCGGAAAATGACGATCTAGCATTGCTTTTCTATTATCTATATATTGTAGAAATTATAATAATAATAATAACATTATTGCTTTTTGTTGCATTTTCATAGTAGTCATCGTCATACCACCACCACCAGACTACCATACTACTACCACCATCACCAAATAAATGCTACATTTGCCACGCTCTGCAGCTACTACAAACATTAAACATTTTCAGCATTTTGTGTTTTCTTTATGCCCTCTCTTTTCGTTGCCCTTCTGCTTCTTCTTTTGGTTTTTTGGTAGAAAAAGCAAGGTATTCCAAAGAGATTATTATTTCTAACACCACACTATACAACCACACCACCACCACCAACTATAATACTCTTTTGGCTGGTTACATTCTTCTTGCATGGTTGGTAGTTGGTAGTAGTAGTGGTAATGGCAGTGCTTTTTTATATACATATTATTATTATTATAAGAAAAATGGTTGTATGCTTACACACGGGCATCAAGATATAAAGAGGGACAAAGCAGGCAAAAAGGGTGAGAAACATACACATTGATTCTCTCTCCTTCTTGTATAGTCGCTGCATGTCGTATAGCGTTTCTCTCCTGTTATTTTCCCCCTGTATACATATCTCTTATAGCATCTTCATCACAGAATGATGCGTTCTTTTAATTCTCTCTCTCGTTTTCTGCTTTTTTTTCTTCGTCTTCGTAGTGACGACACTACCATCATGATACAGTTTTTGTACTGCTCCTTACATTATTACATTGAGCAATTTCAAGTTTGTTGAAAAGAGAAAATGCTATTGGCTGGCATGATGGCATGCCGGCTCGTCCGTCTGTCGGTCGGAACAGCATCAGCCATCCATTCTGTTTGTTCGCCCATGTTTTCTAGTTGGCGGCAAACCTTGAACAAGCTCAAGCCACGCTTCTCTCTTCTCTCAGCATCCTCCGTGCTTTCTATGAGTTGGGAGACATGAACGTATTAACATGCTGCGGTGTGGTGTGCTGTTGGGCACCATGCATTTTCATCCATGTCATGCCAAATGTTGAATTTGCTACTGCATCTACCTAATTATTGACCCTCATGCGTTTTTTGATTTCCTTGCTTGATTCTCTACTCACTTGTAATAATAATAGCAGCAATAGTAATTATTGTTCTGATTCATACATTTTTCCTAATGTTGCTCATTGTGTTGTTATTGCCATTTATTATTTTAAAGAGAAAAACAGGATGAAGATGATGATGAAAAGCAATACTTGGTCATCACCATCGAGCGAGAGAGAGAGAGAGCATTTTCTATTACTCACATCTCTTTGTTCATCATCATGTAAAATATATTATGCTAGGCAGGTTATTGGTATTGGTATGCGTCATCTCCACCACCATGGCATCGTGATTGTCGTCCTTTTCATATGTATGTAGCTTGTTCCTTTTAGTTGCTTATTCTCTGGTTCGTATCGAGTGTCAACGACTGACTGAGGTAATCCGAAATTGTCCAAAAGAAAGCTTTTTTCTTCTCCTTCTCCCATGCATGCATTGCTGCTGCTCTTCTCTCTCTCTCCCTCTCTCTCTCTCTCTCTCTCTCTCTCTCTCTCAAAATGTACACAAGTTACGTAAGTATGTGTACCACGTATTTGTTAGTTCTAGAAAAGCCAAAGTTCTCTTAGAAAACTAGCAGCCAACTTGCTTTATACTTGCTGAAAATTGTGTAGGTTGCTTGCTGTTATTATGTTGGCTGTTGTAAAAAACGCTCTTGTTATAAAGGATGTTGTAGAACAGCAGCATAAAAAAGTAAATGGGCAATGTGTGAGTGTTTGAGCAAGCAAAGTTCGCTGAGCGAACCACTGCGAGCGAGCATGAAAGAAATTGACGAGCGACGAAGGCAGGAAGACGAACATTGATTCTTCTTCTTGTTGAGCATTTTGAGATGTTTCTAATAAATCTATTTTTCGTGGAAACACGACTTATTTACCAGTCGAATGAAAAAGTAAGCAATAAAGCAAATCTAGGAAAGTGTAATCAAAATGATGAAGTAGAAGTTACTAATGATGATGATGACAACTGACACCATGTGGTTTATTATTATTTCTTGATGAAGTCGAGTAAAGGAGATTTGGATGGAATGTGTACATATACTCATAGTTTCTAAATTGCGACATTTCATTGTGTTCTCTGTTTAGGATAAGGATGCTGACGTAAAGAAGGCCAAGAGGGAAGAAAACGGTGAGGATGAAGTTGATGATGAAGAAGAAGAGGTAGAAGGTGAAGAGGAGGAGGAGGAAGAAGAGGTTCCGGGAGATGAAGGTAGGAAATCTATGACTTTTCCATTTTTAATCTTTAATCTAAGCTAGTTCATACAATGGTGATGGGTATAAGGAGAACGGTAAACATAGAATGTATCAAAGCAGTATGTCAGGACACTCGATTGTACTGCCACTACTGCCGACAGTGTATAATTATGTGCAAAAAAATATATACTAGAACAGCGTGTAACGGTTATCATTGAAAGTAGCAAGTTGTAAATAGTATGTTAGTAGCCTGTTGGAGTGTTCAAAGTAAATTATTTTTTATATATTATGAACTATGATATTAATAAATAAAAATATCTTGTTCTGTATGTATATAATTAGGTGATAACAACTTTTGAAATGATTAGTTGATTTTTTGTAGTGTTTATTTAGTATTTAGAAAAAAGTCAATAATGGTAGTGCACATAAAGTATGATTTTAATTGATAATATTGAAATGGATAGTACGTAAAAAGACGACAATTTTCACTGATTTGATTTTTGATTCCATTCACTTTTTTCTACAGAAGAAGATGAAGAAGACGACGGTGAGGACGGCGAACCCGGCGACGGTGAAGAGGAAGAAGATGATGCATAAGAATGCATCATTTAGAGAACTGTGTTTTTATAAGGCCCTTGAAATCTAGGATCCTAATACGTATTGAATCTAGACTACTTTTTAGAAAGCTCATAAAACACTTAATGTATGTGTATAAACATATTATTGTAATTAATTAAACTATTACATATAAAAATATGCGATCACTGTCGTATTGTTTTCCATCCTAAATATACTTGAACAAGAGAAAAGATAAAGAAAAAAAAATACAAAAAACGATGAAAATCATCTAAAATACTACACGTACGAAAGAAGAGAAAAAACTAATAATCTTACATTTAAAATATCTTACATCACATCTTAAATCTACTCTACTACTAAATATTATTATTATTATAATTATTATACTACGGATTCCATTGTACTATAAATATAATAATAATAATACCTAACTAGATTACTATTATATATAAAGGCTAATTACAATTGTATGAAGAGACGAAGATGATGTTTGAAAGTAAGGAACAAAACTGACAAAAAAATAACAATTTTAAAACAAACAAAAAAGATGCTGTTTTTGAAAAAGAATATTTGTGACAAGGACGTTACTTACTATTATTATCATTATAATTATGATACTGTTATGATTATTATTATTATTACTGTATGATGTTCAACAAATTTTTACATGTGTGCGTGGTATTTTTTTCTGAGTCACATGATCATGGTTGTTATAAATATTATAAATGTGTGTGTATGTGTAAGTATGATGATGATGATGTCGACGACTACTACTATAACTATAATAATTAATAATAATAATATCTACTAGAAGAATTTTTTTCAAATGGTTCGGTTGATGTTCAAACAAAAAAGAGAAGCAATTTTTATACGATTACACTTATAAATAGTACTGGTTGATTGTTGTTTTATTGTTTTATTATTATTTCTATTGTTTACTATTGTTGTTATTATTATGTTTTAGTAGACTTATGATAATGATGATAAGAGACAAAAAATTGGTTCTAAATGTTGATGTTGTACACGGGATCATCTTTTGTTGTTAATTTTTTTGCGTTTGTTTACTCTGTGACATTGAAATGCTTGTTTTTTAAATGATGATTGAAGAATGGTAAAAAAAGAAAAAAATACTATTATACACTTAACTACATACATACAATTTAATTATTATTATGATTATTTTACTGTTGTCGTTACTGTTATTATTATTATTATTCATGTATTTTGCGTGTGTTCCATGAACATTTTTTAAAAAAGAAACAGGAAGAAATGAAAAAGCAACAAGAAAGTTACTTATTTTTCATGATGATGCTCGGTTGTTAGGGTCATTTTATAAAGTAAATAATAATAATATGTAGGATTATTATTATAAACGATAAAAAAAATTATTAATTATACAATGAATGATGATGATAATGATATTTGACGAAAAAAGAAGAAAACCTACTTTTTTAGTTTTTTTGAGAAGAAACAAAATTAAATACACGGGTTTTTCTTTTGTTTTTCATGTTAACCAACCATATAGATATGTTATGTAAAAGTTACTTTAGACCTGGTTTACACGATTGTCTACAGAAAACAGAGAAAATCAAGAAAAAAATACAAGATCTACTCAATAATTACTTAATTTTACAGTTTAATAGGCTAAAATCTTAAAGTAGGATTGTTACTATTACGATTACCATAAAACTAGTACGGACTATTCCGAGTTTTAGGAAGAGGGTACCTTCTTATTATTATTACAATAATAATATGTATTTTACCTGATCATCTCACGTAAAAAAATATAGACATTTACTCCTCTACATCTAGACACCTTGTTTAGTTTCACTTGATTTCTTTAAAAAGAAAAAAAAGTAATACCCGTTTTCCTTTAAAAAAACTATATGTTTTGTGTCGAGTTTTATTTAAAGACAAAAAATGAAGAAAAAACACTTTCAACAATTTGCGTTCATTGAGTACTAAAGGAAACCAACTAAAATCCATTTTTAAAATATCGAATATTCGCCGAGAGTTATTTTTTAATTAATGATCCTCATATAAGATCATCTCAAATCGTATGATCATCTAAAACTATTTCATATACTAGTACAGTATGAAAAACCTACAAAATAACTTAGGTATATATGGAAACACAATCATCAAAAACATTAATTAGTAACGTAAAAAATAACTGTATCATAAAAAGAATTCTAATGATCACCACTTACTTTTTCGATTAGCCATATTTGATCGACAAGTCATTTAGCATAAAAATACTACTCTTCTTATCATACCATCCGTAAACTTTCCATTAGATCTCATGGCTTCATCATACATACCTATTTAACCTTGCTTTGCACCTGGGTTTCATACATACATGGCTATTCAACGTTTTCCAAACCAAAAATGTTGCATACCACTCTCTCAGGAAAAGCGTAATAACAAATAAAACAAAGTGGGGCGGGGCAGTATTTTTATATAGCCTTTAGTTCACCAGCATTTAAATAGTATTGACCTTTATAATTCAAATTTATTTGTCATTATTTCAACCCGATTTACTCCTACTCCTCTGGAAAAACTGCGTAGCACAATATCAGCAATATACATCGAATTATTAAACAACGATCATACTCATGCCTAACTTAATGTGTTGTTGTTGTGCTACAAATTTTCTGTGCGACATATGCATGCATTTTTATAAGTGAACTTAATTTGTGAACAATGATATATATTCCAGTATTGAACGAAGAATCAAACAAGTGTGTGTGATTGATGCACATTGCACTTTGTTTAAAGCCACGATAATTAATTAAGCATCGTTTATAACATAATATGACATATGACTCTATACGAAGCGCCAATTTGTTGTAATCGACAACTGTTCTTCTTAAATGGCTGACCACAGACCAGACAAACATTATTTAGTTAGAATAAAAACTAATTAATAATAAGCATTTCTCGGTTAGTTAGTAGTAGTAGTAGATATAGACTATACTTAATTTTTTCCATTATAGGTGTAGGAGAAGCATATACTTTGTCAAAAAGAAGTAAGCCAAAATGAAAACTATAAACTAACTCCCACCACCACACATCATGCCGCAAAAATACCACCAAAAATACCGTCATTTTATTAATTTTTCATAAACTAGAAACGAAATGAGTACCTCTCTATTGTTCATACTATGTATTATTCTTTACTTCTTCTTATAACTATCTATTATTAAAAATACAGAGAATGTGTTTATGCACAAACAATATTTTTTTATAATAATGCATCACCAGAAGAAAACAACCAGATTTAGATTACTTAATCATTTTTAATGTTCTGTATATAGTGGACGGACATGTTCTTCGTAAACTAGTTCTGTATATTGACTTGAAAAAAATACTATTGCATGGTTTAGGCAGATTTGTGTAAGAAATCCAAAAAAAAACACCATTGTACACCATTTAGGTGTGTGAAATGTAATATTGGCCAAATATATATCCTGTCTGTCTGGAAGTTTGGAGTAGGAGCAGAAAGCCCACTGTCAAGATTTATAAAAAAATGTGTAACGAAACACCACATATTGGAAACGACTCAGTACAAATTTCAATGATTTTACTCTCTATGTAATATTACACAAAAGTATAACTACACAAAGCTGCTATCGATCCTACAAACTTGTACAACATCAGCTTTACATATGTAATATTATTACTATTACTACAAGCCACATTGCATACATTCATAATGCTACATTTTTTGTTTATCTGCCTCAAAACAGTCACAACAACGGGTGAACTTTTGATTTGTCCTCATTTAGTTAATAATAACAGTATTGTAGATTTCAATTTTTTTACTTTTTCTCATAAAAAGAGACTAGCACATGATATGTGGTAGCACTAACTTTTGCAGTATACTTTACACAAGTAATTGCACTAGATAGTTTTTATAGTCATATTGTGTAGGTACATACGTGGCATAAAACCATTAAGATCATTTTATTTATTATGGAAAATATTGAGTGTTTTAAACCGTCGTCTTATACAAGTATCTCAGCTCTTTTTCACTGAACAACACTGCATCACATTGGCCGGGGAAAAAATGGGCTTGAAAAAACCAGTCGAAATACATAACATGCCCTTTAAACGTTACCGTTGTTGTTACTTTATTCCACTATTTCATTTCATTCTGCAATTTTTGGTAAACGGAGCATATCAATATTATCGATTTGCTTGTATGTACACAATAAAAATACTGATACGCATATAAACTTTTAGTTGATATATGTACTTATCATGGAAAAAGTACATAGCACATGCATAATATTATGTATTTACGTCATGAAAGAAAGTAAAACGGAAAAAAACATACGTGATTGCATGTGAAGAAGAGCGATCAAAATAGGGTCATTTCATTAACTCAATGACAAATTATATCTTTCCCGGTTATATTATTACTTTTTGGTATAATCAAGCTGTAATACTGTTTTGAGAACCTAGCAGACTCTTAAATAAAGTTGACGACATATTATTATGTAGTTTTAATTTTCTTGCTTCTAGCTTGCATTACATATGTGGTTGCCAGCAGCGTTCACGCCGCATTTTTTTACTGCGTTATAATAATATGCTTTTGAGACCTCCGTTGTAGTTTTCAATATAGATAATTATATTGTAGCAAAATAGCTTTCTTTGGATACATTTCATGGTTCCATTAGCATAGTTTTCATATACCGTTTCACTGGATTGATATTTTTTTCTCGTGAAAATGGCCATGATCCGTCTAACTTCGGATGAATTTTCCTCTTCCCGTGTGACTTCAACACACAGTTTGTTTTCAAATGTATGTAATATACGGAGAAAGAGTGTCTGTCAACCAATTTTTTTGGCATGTGCTGATTATTATGTACTCACTTACCCACGTAAATCTTATGTCATTGAATAATACACAAATACATGTACGTACGTACATTATATGAGCGCATTATTGCGTTATCAACTACTAAAAAGTAGTATTGACGCTGTTGATTAAACGGAGCAGTGCTCCAAGTTGCTAACGCTTGTGTACTTGAATAGATCGGCTGGCTGGCCTGAAGGTTGAATACATTATTATGGAGCTGCAAATTCAATCTCGTTTATTTTGAAGCAAATATCGCTGTCACTGCCCTGTTGAGTGCGTGGCAAGCCAACACAGGTGCTTGAGAAATGTCAATCTTCTCTCCTATTCCCCTTCCACCATTTCAGTCGAAATTAGATGCTATCATATTAACAGCGTTCGTGCTATCATGTGTCAACATCAACGACACAGGAAGCTCATATAACAGAATAGCATAATGAAAAAAACAGAAGACAACAAAATAAAATTGCATAATTTCTTTTGGTATTATTATTACTTTACTGTGTGGCATAAATGGTATAAAACATTCATGAAGAGTACTGAACAGATACTGGCATAAAATGAAAGCATATTACACTTTTTCTAAAAATTCGCTCACATTTTGGCATTTCTATGGAATGATGTATTGAAATGTATACTGCTGCCTACAGATACGCATATATACATACATATATTTGTGCAGTTAAAACATTAATTACACCAAGCCTAGCGCATATATTGTGTCAAGTTTTTCAACATTTTTTTCCGTACAATGAATGGTGTGGAATTTTGGCACTGTGCGATGTAGTTGGGAAGAACAGAAGGAAGGAAAAGGCAGAGGAAATGTTTATTTCTTCATGCAGAAAGTACTTAATTAAGAATATATGCGAATGAGAGATGAGTATCTCTGGGTAAAAGTACAAGAACATAACAATATTATTTATGAGAGCGAGTTATGCAAAAATGAACGAGGCATTGAAATACTGGATGGTAAAGATGTGCATACAACTAGTATTGCGTATAAACTAGTTGCAGTGAAGTAAATAATAGTAATAAAAATATGTGCATAGATGTAATTTTGGAACTAATCTTTTTTGTAAAAACAAAATAATTTTTCAAGAGTATATACCTCAGTAAAGTTATACTACACTTATAAATTATCATATAATTTTTACAGTGTATTAGTAAATGATAAAAGCCAAATACTTTTGTCAACCGTTTCTGTCGTAGATTGGTAATAATTGTACTTGCAAAAGCAGTTGATAATTTTATTAAATTTACAATATCCATTAAGACTACAATTCGTCGGTACGGAAATTTTCGCAAAATAAACTAGTGATCATTAATCAAAAGATAATAAATAAAATTATGCAGAGAATACATACGCGAAACACTTAAGAATTAGTGAAAATAATTCACCAACCAATTATGTTACTCTCTATTGTACAACATGTTTTTGAAATAACTGAAAAATAAACAAATTTTTTTAAAACAGTCATTTATTCCTTTAATGTTGTAATTGATTTAATCATCATTCTTTTAAATTTAAAATTGAAATGTGTTCATGCTTTTAGCCCGGACACAAATTACTATGGAAATATAGATATAAGAATTCAATGATGAATAAAAATGGAACTTAAAGCAGGGGGTCATGTGAGAAAAGATTTATTGTTATTGAACGTAAAACACTTTTATTTCCAAATATTTTATACTTGATACCATAGAAATAAAACAATTTTTTTTCTTTACAATTTAAATATCTGTAGGTAATAATATAAGCATCATAACTGAGTTTTAGCCGATAATTAAATAATAAATTCCATTGCTCCTCCAATGAGCAATTTACATGCAGCTTTAAACACAATGATTTTCTGTTATAGGTGGAATTAACAAAGTAACGTAGAATTATTTCTTCATTACTATCCAATACAAAAGAAAATAATAATAATAACGGTAATAGGTAGTAAGAGTAGTAATATTCATAAGAGTAAGAATAGCGACTCCGTAGCAGCAACTTTCACGTTAGAATGGTATCATCAATGTCCGGTTCCTTGGATTCTGGTTCCTTCAGTGTTTTGCGAAGAACTTTGCTTATCACATCGTTGAGTGATTCTCGTGCTCCAGAGTCCAAGTACTCAAGACATGTCTGAAAAAATCAAAATATTTATACAGTACCCGTAAAACATAAAACACTCGTTAAAACATTTACTGATTTTATATATTCATAATACATTCATTGCATTGTCTCCATCCCTCAGCCTTAGAATGCAAATCAGAGCAGTCTCACATGAAGCTCGAACAATAGAGTTTTTCTCCTTTGTTCCATTGACAAGTGCTGGAATCAGGTAGCGACCAATTTCTTTTTGAAGAATTTTGGGGGCAATTCTTCTACCGATTACTTCAGACCCTTGACCCAGCAGAGTTTTCACTTCGTTGCTGGAGTTGTTAATGGTCTACAAAATAAGTAAATGTATTTTACTTATTTTACTCATATATGCTGTGCAAAACTTTGAATACTTGGACAACCTTTTACCTTAACAAACGGAGAGACCAGCACTGAAGGAATTGTTGCATTATTTTTTAAACAGTGAATGAATATATGGCAACATGCTCTAATCCCATTTGAGACGAGGTTCGCCTAAGAGCAAAGAAGAAAGGAAGTAGTAAATAAAGTCAATTTTACCTTTATTTATATTTTGTTTGTTTGATTTTATAAGCATTATTTTTTACCCGATCAACACCCAAAGTATACAAGACGCATTTGTTAACTTTTTCTTGGAGTTTGTCAGTGTAAATAAGTTGCGGACACACTTTCAGACCCACCACAAGAGCGGACGTTTTGGCTTGACGAATGATGCCTTCGCTATCATCTATATTGACAACGATTACACATAACTTCGTAATAACAATGATTTCATGAACAAGGTTGCATACAATGTATAAAGTTGACTACCTGTCAAAAGCGAACTTATTGTTGTGTCAAACTCCTGCTCTGTAAGATGCTGCAGTAATACACCAATTGCACCGGCAGTTACCATATTTGTAGAATCATCAGCTAGAAAACAAATTAGATATTGCGCTAGTAAGTTTGTGAATTAGCACACTACATGAAAATACAATAGAAATCAATGATATTTGGTCAAACTGTCAACGTACGAGATCCAATGTAATTCCACAGCACATTCAAAACAGATTTTTTAGTTGCCTCAGAAATTTTGTGTCCTCCCGTTGCGGACGTGCACCGTAGCGTGTATAATAACGTATCCCTATGAGCAACATCATCGTTTGATTTTAAACTGTTTAAAAGATCTTGAAACATTGGGTCAGGTTTGTTGTGAATTGGAAGCAATTGTGCGAGACCCACAGCTGCCTTCAGTCTCACATTTCGATTTTGATCAACTGACGACTTGAGAAATGTTGTTTGAAGCTGCGGAAGGAAAGCTTTCAAATGGGTTCCAACCTATAATAAAAATCAAAATTGCAACTGTATATAGAGGTTAAGTTGGCATGCGATTTGGAAATCGTAAAAACAAATATTTCTATTACCTTTGCCAAAAGCAAAGTTAGTGTGTCCAATACAGCACACTTCAAAGCCGGTCCGTATCGATCTCCCAATATCCTAATGAGAGGGCCAGTAACATTGATAACCGATGGTTTCAATGCCTCTTCCGTACTTAAAGTTATCAGTTCCCCCATTCCAATTGTGGCCTGCTCTTTCAGTTCTGCGCTACCATTTAACACAGCTTCACGGTAAATTGGCAACATTGGATTAATTCCCTATAATTCAAAATTCAGGTAAACGAAAAAGTTCAAGAAATACAAAGCAATGAGACGTTGAATTACATAAAAAAATAGAAACTCGTTGTAACCTTCTTAGGAAGACAAACTCCAGGTAGAACATCATTCCCTTTCAAGTCACTACGAACGAACATGATTGCTTGCCTAAGGTCAGCAACATATCCCAATTTCTCACCACTGTCCAAATTCTGAAATGATAATAATGATTTCACATTATCAGTAAAAATTCTTTGTTAACTATCTTGAGAAGGTCAACGTTTGGCTATTTAACTATTTAGCAATCTTGTAAAAGAAAAAAAATACCTTGACTATTGCTGTCACAGCATCAGCTACAAGATTAAGGATGACATCATCAGTTTCAGTCATGAGCATAATAAGGCCTCTCAATAATTGTGCTACATAGGCACTCAAATCAGCCTTAGAATGGACGCAAAACACGGACAACAAGGTAACTGCGGCTCGTTTCAGTTTGGCAGTTTCAGACTTTGAGTTTTCCAGCAAGTCATCAATAAGGGTTCGCACTGCAATGTCATCTGTTACGGTTAAAATGATTCTGTTGCAATTCTCCAACTCTTGAGCCTCCTGAGGCAGACCAGCATTATCAATGAGAACTTCCAGCAGACACGGAAGAATTTTGCCAAGGTGTTTGGACATGGCGTCGTTCGCTACACTAGCCAGAATGGCCATGGCTCTAGTGTTGGGCGGTTTGGTAGTCAGTTGTGGAATCAAGTATGGCATGACAGATTTTGCTTTGACTATTAAAATTTGACCAAGACCGTCCAGCGCTTGGTCGGCTTCATCTTGATTGCCTTCGCTAAGCTTTTTCATGAGGAATCTTCTCGATTTCTCTGCCTTTTCCAAGAACGCTTCAATAATGTCAATGAAACTGTTGAGACAACTACTTCCGTGAATTTTCACAATTTCTACTGCCGCATCCAACATGACCACGTGTACTGCATTAGAACGGTCACCGAGAGTTTGAGTCACAATCCATTTCATATTCTCTTCGGCTTGACTTGTACTCATTAATGGAGCAAGTTCACGAATAGCCAATCCAATACCACAACGGCCTTCCCATTTGTCGATAGTTTCTTCCAAAACTCTTCCGAAACTATCAACAACCGGTGGGATTAGTATTTCAAACTCAACGTAATTATTCCTCAGTTCCATTAGCACTGTATTTAGCTGATCCTTGTGAACAGTAAGAAGAGCACCGTATGCCTTTGCTGCGGAAATTCGTACAGCCTCACACGTATGAAGAATATCTTGTTTTAGAATGCCATGAAGTTCAAAGTCCACCGGGAGACCTGTCGACTCCCAAACCTTACTACCCAAATCAGCAATTCTTGTAACGGGGTCAAACTGCTCTCGAAACACAGAAGCAGCCAACAATGCTTTCAAGTCATCGTCGTCAGTCATCCATCCCGGTTGACATAAATGATCGAGACAGGTCAAACTTGTATCACGTGCCAATTGAGTGTTTGATTTCAAAGCTTCCAAATGACGCTGTAGTTCCAATGCGTCCAAATATAAGAAGAACATGAGAGCATTGCTGGTTTTCAAGAAAGATACTAGAGTGGACACTGCAAGTTGTTGAGTTACTCCTTCATTATTTTCCACAATCTGATACATTAGGTTGGTATATTGTGCCCGGGGAATGGAACCAGCATCTGGAGTTGGACCATTTACTTCCGCATACGAAGCCAAGTGGAGAGAGCAATAATTTGAAATAATCTGCACAACTGAGGTAAGAATGCTGGTGTCTTTGGCAAAGTCGCGGATTACTAGTGCAAAAAATGGATGGCAGTATGATAGCACCGCGTTAGACATGGGAACTTTTGCACTGGAATCTTTGAGATGTTCCAAAATACCGATTACAGCAGTGGTCAGCTTGACGTGCTGCCAGTCCTTATTCAAGTCACAAAGTGGATTAACGAGTCGGAGACAACACTGCGCTAATGCTTCCCCAAACCAACTTTTTGTCGGGAACAGAGCTTTTCCTATTCGAATGAACATTGCTACTGCTGCAGGAGCTGCAACAGGACTCTTCATGACTGCGACCAGTTGACTAATAAAGTCCCGTACGTAGGTTCCAAAATTTTTCAAGTCTCCCTCCATTAATTCTGTCAGAATTCCCATTGCCATTCTCACTCTACGATCAAGTTGACCAACTTCCTCACGAATAGCAGATTCCTTGGCCAATTGTAACTTAAATGCTTCCATCTGCTTTGGAGTGTATGTCGGTCCTTTTCCTGACTTTTTCTTCTTCTCGTCCAGCTCTTTTCTCAGCTGGATTTCTTCGAGTTGTTCCCGATATGAATACGCTTTGCTTTCTCGTTTCATATTTCGACCACTGTCCGCAGAGCCTACATCTACTACTGAGGTATTATAGAGTTGTCCTTCAGGTGTACGGAAAATAAAATAGTCATCTCGAGAAACTTTTAGAAATTCTGGACCACTCAGAAATCTTCCTACTGCGTCAACGGCTTCGCCCATAATTAAATCACTATGTGCTTTAGTGAAAGTTCTTAAAATCCGATGGTACGAATCGCTACCCGCAAATCTGTTTATATATGAATCGTAGATTTCTTCCTTCTTCTCAAGCATGACATGTGTCACATCGAGTTTCCATGTTTTGCTAACAATGTTAACCCATAGGTTGCCGGAAGGAAACGAATGAATAACTTCGAGGATATGCATTGGGAAGTCAAAAAGGTCTTTGGGTGGCGCGTTTTCAACAATATTCTTCCATGAATCAGCCAACGCGTTGACTACTTCATATTTCAGATGGTCCTAAAAATGAAACAAAATTTATCTAGAGCAAACTCGATCAATACACACATTGTATAAATTATGACAATAGAACTTTATGTAGAAAGAGGGAAAATGCACTTTGAAATAAAAAAGGTGAGCAATTTGCACCTTTGTGGTGTATTTTGCATACCTGCACACGAATTATTAAATGATAAATACAAGGTTACTTACACTAATCTTATCGTTATTAACAATATCAAGAATGGGATATAGGAAGCGGTCACCAATTTCAAAACTGTCTGGGTAGCTTTGATCCGTCATTTGATTCATTACTAATTTTATTTGGGTTCGCATCTGTAAGAAACAGTGAAGTTTATAATAACAGAAGAATGATTTTAACGACAATTTGACAAACTTATATCCTCAAGAGTGAATAAGTTTGTACTCTTACCTTGTAATCTGCATATGGAAGACATTGAGCCACTAAATTAAGCCGATTGGGATTCACCTTTGCAGATTTCGGAACATTACTATTCAGAAAATGACGAGCTAACAAGGCCACTTGCAACAAAGCCCACGGCGGACATGAGCTAAGAAACTTGTCGTCTACAAAACCAATAACTTTGTTGGCTAACACGTAAACTTGATCTGGTACAGAGATTAAGTCATCTTTGCAATTGTAGGAACTAGACGCGTTGATTAACACAAGAGTGAGCGAGATAGCCTCAGTTAAATTATTTACCTGAAAAAATTATAGTTTTATAGAAGAATTATAGTTTACACAAAAACAAAGATTAAGTTCAATGCGGAGAATGCTGATTAGAAAGACACGTTGCTTACCACAGCAGGTTGAGCGAGAGTCTTCTCAATGCACTTGCAAATAGGATCTATAAGGTCTTTAAGCCACTTGATTCGATTATCCGTATAAACTTCTGCAATCATACGGCAGAAGCCAAGACGAACAGCACCTTTGAGTGAAGTCAATCCATTTTTTATATATTTTAACAGGGATGGTGGACAATCCTGTGTTAATGCTTTAGACCACGTTCCAATAACGTCCAAACATTCCAGTAATGTTCCTTCGTGAACTACGCAAAATCAACGAAATGATACTATTAGATACTAACGACAATATCTTTAGCTTTTTAAACAATGTATAGAAGAGTACACTAGCAATATAAGAATACATTGTTGGCAATTTAACGGGTGATAACGAACCCACTATGTAAACTATACTTGGCCACTTACCATCAGTCTCCAGCAGTCTTGTACATTTTTCCAGAACCCATGCCGACAGTTGGTTTTGTACACTTACCAACTTTTCTCCAAGTACCTTTATCACCTGCATTTTTGTTGTGAATTCATAAAATTAGATAAGATCGGATAAATAGTACGAGCAACTAGTCAAAATTTAGAGTTCTTACATTTAACACCGTGATTTTGGCACCTGATGCCAAAGCTGACTTGGTGCCTTTTGCGGTAGGAGACACAAGTTCAAAGAATTCATTGATTGCAGCTTTACGTAAATCGTCGCTAGCCAACTGTGAATTGAATTTTTATTTTTAAATTGCATAACTAAATCATCATTTACTGGTCGAACAAACATGAAAAGGTCAGTACATACCCCACTCAACAGAGCTTGTGAAGCAAAAGAGGCGTGTTGTTTGAGTTTGTCGTTTTCAGTATTCAAACAAGTCCCTATTCGTTTTGCTAGCTCCGTGGTGGTTTCACTTTTCAATGATGTCTTTAAAGCTTCAAGGGTGTAACCTACAGTCTGTGTTGATTTAAAAATCAAAATTCCTCATGTATTATCATTATATTTATTCAAATAGTGTATTTGCGCATAGATGCCGACAGCAATGTCAGCAATGCCAAGGTCAATGTCGCAACTAAAATGAATGATTGCTTACCTCGACAGAAGTTTCCGGAGATCTGAGCAGCGCTTTCGATATAGCAGATAAAAGTGTTTCGTCACAATTTGCTTTTCCCTTAATACATGGTATCAAGGTAGAGGTCACTTTCTGCAAAACCCATTGTGACTTTGGAAGCTTTGTCATCAAGAATTCCTTGACATACAAGTCTACCACAGCCTGCACACTTTTTCCTCCAAGCTCCTCCGAGAACGGATCTACTTTCTTCCCATCGGTTGGTACATACTCGTTTTGAATCCAAGCGTACACAATGCTCAAACACACCAAGTTCTTATCGACATCATACAATGTCGATAAGAACTTTAGGAGGCTCTTGAAACTCAAGTGACGTAAAATCTTCACCAAGCACTTTTTTGCCTGGCTCTCAAGTTTATTTCCGCCTTGAACTCCATACATCAGTCTGCTGAGTAGCTTGGCCAACGTGGGTGTTATCTCTGCCTCCGCCAATCCATTTTGTTTCCTTTCCCAACAGTAAAGTATACTTACACACTTTAATGTCTCCAAAGATATCTTGCTCAGTGATTTGCTGCGAAATAATACATACACACTTGAAATTTCCAACAAACTCCATTATTTCACCAGATATTTGATTACATTTAATGTCGTATAGCTCTCCTTACGTAATAACACAGGACTCCTTTGGGGAACGACACTTTAGTAGAAACTCATAAAACTCTTCCGCCTTGTTAAACTTGTACTCCTTCAGTTTTGGATGAATCTTAGGCAACACGTAACTAACCTCTCCAGTGCCAGCACAGCTTCCAGTGCCGTTTTCACCGACATCGTCTCCCTCCACCATGATCCCCTCCCAACTAAACTAGCAATTAAATCTCTCCTTCCTAACTACTCACGTGTACGTCACACGTGTCACCACAAAAATACCTTTAAGCTTTCCCCAATCTCTTTGAGCTTGACAAAAATTTAAAGACACTGTTAATAATTCAGTAATAAATAACAATCAATCAGCTTTCTACTTTATTGTACACAGTACAGAATAACAGCAACAACTAACAACTTTGTCCTACTAATCTAACAGTGAATATGAAAGCACAAAAATCTCGGCACACGGGCAGGCAGGCAGGCTCTCGCAATCTGGAGACGATCAACCAACTAAATGAGAACTCAACTGAGATCCTTGATACTTGAGTCGCATTCGGCTCGGTAGTAAGCAAGTTGTATATACGACGAGGAGAATTGACTTTTTTGCCTTTTTAGCGAAAAGCCGACAAGACTTCACTTTTTTACTGATCCAGCCAGCCTTGTTCATAAAACACAATATTCCGCCGCAGAAAAGGGCATTGTGAGAAACATTCCTCCAAAACGTTTAAATTTATGTCATCATAAACCCATATACGCTTACCGGCTTGCCGTTGACATGCCATTGCCATACTATGACATGTCAACTACTGCAACGGTAAGCCGGCCGGTATGGGTATATATAATGTATGTATATAATGTATCCATCCACAGTCCTATGCTGAACAGGTCCGTAGAAAAAAGAAATTAAGTTCAAATAAATGGACAAACTAGGATTTTATTACTAGTTTCTTTTTCTTTTATGGCATTTTATCGGAAAATAGTTAGATTTGTGCTACTAATAAATGCAGTATTTTATTAAGTAGCGAAAGCTGCTTTATGCGGATGTCTGTGTGTGTCCGTCCGTCCGTGCACACGATATCTCGAGAACCATACAAC
>JAHZMT010004681.1:0-11799 GCA_027743785.1 Sinhomidia bicolor | reverse complement strand
TTAGAACAGTTGCTAAAACTACGTTGCTTTCGCTACCTTTTCTATATTTCGATTGAACGGTTTATTCTGCTTCAAAATCAAATGAGATGCTTTGTGTACAAACAAGCAAGTTGCTTGTCAAGAGTTTTTTTCACTGTAATGCAAACTGTTTTTTTAATGCTACTAACCTGGCTTTAATTTTTCTTGGCATGGCTTATATGAGTATCAAGTTATTATTACAAATATAGCTCTTGATTCGCTTCCTGTGTTTAAATGCCAGATACTGAACAAGGGTGTGCATAGATGACTAGGTACTTGACGACTATAATAGAGTACTATTAAATTAAAGTTGGATCCGGATTAATATTTAGTATACTTGTAGTAGCAGAAAATTTCTCAACATTTTACCATTTAATAAAACATGTAAGTAAAAAATAGTATCCAAATTCAAAATCTACACGTTCGCTATTTTTCCCTTTATTTATTTGTAAATTTTTACAATAAATATTACATTACGTTAAATGAATTGCCTTGATTAGACTATTGCGTAGGTGTAACATCAAAAGAGTAACTGTGTTGGGACCATCTTCTCTGTTACACTTTCTAGAAACAAAATAAAGTCAGTTCATTTGAGTTCTTACAAATTTTGTTTTCATAGTGTATACCTAAGTAACCTTCTTCACTTGAAACTATACAGATCCAGCTGCTTCCCAAATGAGTGGGTGTATGAGTGTGTGTAAGCAAGGACATTTATACACAAAATTAGATTACTTGGTAGCAAAACGAAATTGACAAACCTAATATAGGACTTCCGGTAGAGAAGCTCCCTTGATTTTGCAGTCGTTCGCTTACTGTGCCGACTGAGGAGGGCGGTGGTCCCACACGGCTTCCGGCACTTGTGATTATACCTGGAGAAAATGAAAGAAATACATACTACTCAGTAGGTATTTTGGTAAAGGTACGAAAATTAAATAAACACCGAGGCTGTATGTATGTATATAAGTAGACAAGCAAACAAGCACTTGATGATACTGCTGCTGATTGCATTGAGCATACGTGTTTATTAAATTTTCCTTATCATTACATATACAACTTTCTCCGTCTCGTTATTTAACTAACACGTTATTTTGATGAGATCATTAAAAGTGGCTACATCATTTCCTCTCAAGTAAAAGGGGCGGTGTTCCATTCATTTAAATACCTTGCACACACTACCATACACTGTGCATAGTGCATGAACTAGGAATTATCATCAGTTTAATTTTGTACACATTATCCTACCTCAGTTTCAGCTTGTCTTAATCTCTTAACGAGTAACCTAAAATGTCAACAATGTCCTCGGGATGGGACATAATTATGTATGCGCACCAACAGTGATAGCAACCAAATTGGACAATATGGCGACAGTGTCGTTAATTTCTCATTTTCCAGCTTTTCAAGACAATGAAAGACTGTGTCGTCAAAAAAATCGATTCTGGCCTGGCACAAAATGAAATGGTAATAATGGTTAGAAGGTAGCTTTTTAATAGGAAGAACCTTTCTACTTCAAACCGTTGACGTAATAGTTTCATTTTCCCATTTTTTGGCCTAAATATTATACATATATTCCCACATTCGTGTTTAGCGTAGAACGCAGCAGTATTTAAGGATTTGAAATAATTAAAATCAAAATTGAAAAAGCCGGTTTCTCAAGACCAAAACTGAAAAATTTCCCTTGGATAGGGTCAAGTACAGTCAAGGGACAGCAATGCAATCTTGTAGGAAAAAAGGAGTCGTGTATAATAATAAGTAAAAGAAAAACGAAAAGTACTATGAATGGAATGCGAGCAAACACAAATCCATGCGTAACAGCGTTTCTCTCTCTCTCTCACTCTCTCTCCCTCCCCCTCTTTCTCCATTTTACTTCTTGAAAGTTTTAGAGATGAAAAAAGGCATTAGCACGACGACAAAGTCACGCTTTCTTCCACCACTAGAAGAAGATATATAAATACGTTTTACAAGCTTCCATTTGTTTTCTTTACACTGCTACCGCTGTTAACATTACATTGCCTATTAAAGTCCATCTCATCATTTTCTCTCTGGAATAAAATTCTCTTCTCCATCATCCACCAAGATAATGGAATTTAGTTAGAAGTCACCACCAAAAGTAGTGTCAAGAGGCATGTGTGTGTGTGATGCTTGCTGGTTGTATAAGTAGCACTCGAGCAAAAAGAAACCATTTTCTTGTCTACTGCTTCCATCCACACCTATACATATTGCACGACAAACGAACATATATACACCACCACCACCACCACCCCCACGGTGACTGCATGGACTACGTGTAATAATAAAACAAATATATGTTTAACTTGGAAAAGTAGTAAAAGCATGTAAATTGCATAGAGGTATATATGTATATAGTGCACCACATACAACAACTGTCTTGACAAAGAAGAGGGAAAAAAATGTTCCGCTATTTCTTTGACAAACTTGCTGCCATTTAGTCAGCGTCTTAAGCCGCTTTTACTCGAGCAGAATCTTTTCTCATTTAGCCAGACACACACGCATGCTGATGGGGAAATCGCAATGCTCTGCTCACCATCAATGTAAGTATACAAGTGAGTGACTTGAGTAGAGTAAAGCCTGCATGTCATTTCAATTACGTTTTGGAGAAGCATAATCATCGTTTTTAAAAGTATATAGGCCGATTTTCATAAATATAGGCAAAACATTCATGTAGTGTTACAGCTTATACACATATATGAGAGAAAAGAAAACATTATTTCAGTTCATGTTTTTCTAGCTTATAGTATAAGAACCCTAATGGCATTCTACTAATGTCAAAAAGAGCTACTTAATTTTTAATGTATTGTTTTATAGTAGAAAAAACTACAATTTCTACTTCTTCTTTTTCTATCTAAGTCGCTTTTTATACATTGCATGAGGAAAAAAACAAGGAAAAAAACACCAAAAAGTTACACAACAGCACGTTGACATGAGAGTACAAGCTCAAGTTAGCAAAAAAACAACAAGGACGACAACGGCGACTTTCTACACTATGTATTCTGACTGATTGTATTTCATTACTTTTTTTTCTCTCTCTCTCTCTCTTGCATTTTTTAATAATAAAACAAGGTTCGGCTGCGTGCTGTTAGATTTTTCCAAGAAAATGAACAAAGCTGATTATACATTATGTACATATGTAGTTTTCAGCAGTGTAAAGCTTTTTTAGATTAAGAAAATTCGATTTTAGGTTAGTAGCGATTATTCCTGCGACTATTTGTTCTGATTGATTTATAGAGAAAGATGTTTTTACATATGTATGCGACACTGACAGCAAAAGCGTATGCATAAGTAAGAAACTAATCTTTAAGACAATTACATGTAAATTTTTGCAATGAAATGTTGCATAAGGTTTTTACGGGCATATGTGCATAAAACATATAAAAGATTGTAATACAAAAGATGCTCGGAAAATTGTAGCTAATTCGTGTCAGAAAACTTTCATTAGTGCCACCCCTTTGTTTGCTCTTTTTTAGCCTTATTCACAGATTTGGTCTTCTAAGTTCATAATGCATTTCAAACTGTTTTTCTAAACAATCTTCCGTAACTACAAAACTGTTTTTAGAGATTACTGTTTTTGATAGCTTCAAACTAAATATTACGCTTTCACCAGTTTCTCTCTACTCTATATAATATGCTCAGCAAAAAGTTCCATCTGGAACACCCACTGACTTTTGAGAATCTTTGCCGCTACACGACACACTCATTACGTATATCTACATACATATTGTAGTAGGGAAGTTCATGAAGCATTGTGACTTGCCAACCATAAAAGAAGTAAAACAAGTTATGCTGTAGCAAAATATTATTACGAAGGCCACGAAAAAGAGGAAGATGTGAAAATACACCCCCTTTTTCATTTTATTCAGAGTACTTGTCCCACTCCCACCACCACCACCACAGAAGTAACGTTTCAATAGCTCACAGAAGTACATTACTTACTATGCTACGTTTAATACAGCTACTACTACAACTATCTCTCTTCAGAGGGCTCTCGAAAACGGCGTACGCATTTATAGCGAGTGTACGCTGCGCGCAACACATAAAATGCCATTTTCTTACAAAAAAATAAGCAAGCAGGAATACGACAGTCTAAAAAATACAAAAGACAGTCTTACTTTTTATAGTCGTATGGACACTTATTTTAACTCTAAAAATTTTTTTGTAGCTATACGATAAGTAGGTATATGGCTATATTATCTTTTTAAAGCTCAAGATCCATCGAAAGAAGGAGAATTGCACTTTGGGAAGTTTTCATTCATGTGTACTTTCACTTGGATATTACCAGAAGGACGATGATACAATTGTCTGCCTTATTCAATCCCCACATACATAATATCTTTAGTATTAACTATGGCGTGATGTTCAATAGGAATCATAATCCGAATTCAACAATATAAATGTAAATTGTGCTACAGTGATGTAGAGTACCTATATATGTACATATATATACCACTGTGATAGTACAATATATGCAGTTACAGTCTTCGTGTATGGAATTGTGGAGTGCCAATACGATTGTATTACGTTGTAGCATTCCATTCCACGCGTACTCCATACCAAAATATTAAATGTATAGAAAAGCACATATTTGTGAGAAGTGGGTAGTTTTTCTCTCTTGGGGTTGAAGAATATTTGCATTGGATATTGGAATAGTCAATGGATCCAACCACTGCACCGTGTCCTTTTACTTTGCTTTCACCAGCTATATACATAGATACACGTACATACATATATATCTCTGCTGCTACAATTGTTATCGTTATCATTGCAATGATACAAAATAGCGGTGTACTCATGCATGAACTTCTAAAACTATTCTGGCTGCTCGCTGATGCTAATAGAAGAAGAAGAAGATAGTTTTAGGTTGAAAGGATAACGGGTCAAGTTGAATTACAAGGGTAAAACCAAAGCGTAAAACCACCAGAACCACGCTTATACGATAATATAATTATTACAGTAGTGTAGTTTTAAGCAGTGAATGAGTCTGTTGAGTTTTCAGAGACAGTAAACACAACATCTACTTGACAGTCAACGACATCTATTCATTGTCATTAATATAGATAAGTTATTTGGTATTAAAAAATTCATTTTTTTGTATTAAATAGCAAAGAATATTTTGATTCACCGCTTATAATTTCATTCACAAAATGGAAATGGATTTTATTTTTCAAAACTATAACTTCTGGATTTTCTGTAACTGACAAATTTTCTACTTTCATTTTAGCTAATTTATCAACCAAAGTGTCAATACATCTCTTATTTCATCTTTTCTTGTGCACAAATACATACATAAAACAGGAATCTTTAGTCTCTTTTTGGCTGTGAAGTGATTGTCCTGTGTTGTAATTTATAACAATAATTTTTTGTGACATGGGCAGATTTGAGAAGGAAATAACAGAACGAAACCAGATATGCTTCTAAAATACAAAAAAAATTGTAAAAGTAGTCGCACACATTTTTTTACCCTGCATTGTAGCACACAAAATATATATTCCCCTACATTCTTTTTCGTGTGCAGCCTGCTATCTCATTTTTCATGAACAAAGACCCCTTTATCATATTACACTGGTAAACTTCTACAGAGAAAAATTGTGTGCCTACAACGTTTGATAAAATACACGTACAAATATATATATATACATATATTTTGAGAAAACTCTAATACGAAAATGTGCAAAGTTACAAAGCAATATTTAACAAGTAGTAGTAAAGTACCGTATGCGTCGTTAGTTTCTCTAGCAAGAAGCAGCAGCAGCATCTTTATTTCTCCTATGACCAAAAAAAAACGACAAAACATGCATACTACCTATATATAAAAATAAAACTCGCTCTTTGCACCAGCAGCAGTAGTAGTATCGCAAAACTCATGCAAGTCATGCATAGTAATCACATACGACTTTCAGAACAAGAAAAACTCTCAGTCATCTACACGCGGCGGTCCCTTATTCCTCTCTTTTTTTATTCTTTCTTGTAACATCATCGCACAGCTTTTGAGTTGTCGTACTTAGGAGGAACTCTAAGAAAAGGATCTTTTCTAATAGTTTACAATGCATTTTGCTAGACAAACAGTCCCGTATCCTTTTAGCTTGTGTGCTCTACAATAACGATAATACCAACTGTATATATGTATATGTATATATATGTATATATATATATTCTCTTGGAAAAAAAGACTTTGCATGACCCCTCACTACTTTTTTCCTACCTTATTATTATGCTAGCACAATACTTTTTCCCAAAGTTACTAAAAATTTGCCGTAAGATTATTTTGTGTTTTCTTTCTCTCGTGTGATGTAGTAGTCGTAGTAGTAGAGAGCCTACCCCGAGAGAAGCTAAGAGTAGAAACAGTCATATCACAATACACTATCAAGCAAGACTATGAATATATTACGTGAAAATTAGCCTAAGAGAGAGGGAGAGGGAGAAAGAGAGAAAGAAAGTGAGAGAAAGAGAAGCGAGTTAAAGATTCTGCGTGTTAAAGGTCTGGTTGCATTTTTTGGGTAGCGTGCATGCACGTATGAATACAGACAATTGGTTTTATAAGTCTTTTCTTAGCATTTTTTTTGTTGAGCCAATGTTTTTTTTTTTTACAAAACTACAATGATTTTCCCTTAGTTTTCTAAACTATTCTTATAAGCTTTTTTAGAAAAAGAGAAAACGTCTGTCGCCCTCTTCCCTGTTTATAATAGTAGCCTTGGTCAAGGAAAATATTATGTCATTTGGCTTAAAATATCCTATTTAGAGGAAATCGGATATTGTGAAAAGCTGAAAGCTTTTATTCGTAATGGTGTTTTATTTTCAATTCCTTATCCAAAATATCCAGTTTGCTTCCTCCATTCTCTCACAGTAGTTGAGTTCATTGTTCCTTTTTTGTGCATGCTTGGCCGTATCTGGCAAAACAACGCTTTTATTCATGTTTAGACAAGCAAAAGAGACAAAGTGGAAATTTGTTTGGAGAGTTTACATCTGGAGGTGTGCCAATACATTATCAATATGGATAGGCTCACTACAATATACTCACTATAAACTAAATAGGCATATAGTACTATATATAGCAGCAAGCTTAATAGTCTACCTACCCATTCACAGTAAGCACGCGTTAAGTACAATTCAATACAAAAGTGAACAGGCGGGGAGGCAGTTTGCATTATTTTTATTATTATTACTATTATGGTTCCAAAGTCATCACAGTAGAAGAAGTAGCGCCAAAAGAAGTAAATAAACTATAAAGAAATGTAGAAAATGCACGCTTTTACGAACAGAAATAAACTGCAAAGCCAAATTCAATAATATAAAAATAGCAAAAAAAATAAGTCGAAAGAAAAATAACCGTTTTGATTTTAATGTCGTTGTTGTTGTCGTATGTAGAGCGTTAAGAAATGACATGAACAAAATTCAAAAATTCTTTTTTTATTTGTTTTTACAATGTTTTTAAAATGGAATAAAGTGTGTCAAATTGTGCAGACCTCGCAGCGCAATTCATTACAGAAAATTTAAACGTGTTGAAGCTCACACCGCTATAAATTTTCCCGAAAATGGCGATGAAGAAAAGGAGACTGGTCTGTGTGTAAGTAATCGAAAAGACTACAATACTTAGCATGACACTTTTACTACCCTTTTCATTCAACACAATTTGATGATACTAATGTCGCATATATATTCTCTCTTTCAGGTGACACGTTAGATGAATAGCAATCGAATTGAAGTTACGTACAGCTACCATCTCTTCTTCAACCAAGCAAAGTAACAACAATCACAGGAGTAAAAAAAGCTGCATGCATGTGTGCTCGCCGCTGTAAAAAAAGGAAAGAATTGAAAGGAGAGACATTGGTAAGACAGAAGATCTGTCGATAAATGTGTTGGTTGGTACTCCTCCTGGTCCTGATACTGCACTGCAGTAAGAAAAAAATGACGAGGACAAACAGTTTTTTTTCCTTCTTCTGCTTCCTGGGGACGATGATAGTGAAAGCTGAAGAAGAAGAAGAAGAAAGAATAAAGATATGGGAAAGGGAGAAAGGCAATATTCTCAATGTTACTACTGCTACTACTAGCAAAAGATCGTGCATTCACTCACAAGTTGCGTTACTACTTGTACAAGTATCCAACTATTACTTTACATTTACGAGAAAGCATATGCACGAGTGAAGTTGAAAAGTATGTACTACAGCAATGTTCCTATGTATTCATACATCTTCATCTTAGATTCAACATCGTTACGTACTTACTTTCACTTTTCTCTACTAAAATAGTTTTTTTGTTACATTTTTCTTTTTTTTACCAACACCAACCAACCAACCACCACGAAATATTATGTATATGCATGGATAGGTATGTAATATGTATGTATGTATGTATGTATAATGTTAGTATATATGTTTATTTTCTCGTCTTATTTCTTTGTGTGTTTTCAAGCTGCCGTGCAATCGTTGTCGTTGCATGAGTCGCGACGACAGTTATTTTTCTATTTTCTGTCCCAGAGAAATTCCCTTGTATGATATGTGTGATGATGAAAAGGTCCTTTGGAAGTTAAGTACAAGTCGGAAATTTTATTTCCATAATTTTTTTTCTTTATTGAAGAAAAAGTTTCACTTCTCTTAACTTCCCGTCTCTGGAGAGATGTACAAGCAAGGGGTATTCTAATATCAGCTGAAATCATAATAAATATGAATTTTGTGTACATTCCTAAATGCCTTCGAATAACATTGTTCGTCTGTCTCTGTGTACTACGAAAACTACTGGTGGGTAATAATAATCTACCTACAGAGGTGGGTAGAGAGTCGCTCATGCGATATAATTGTGCATGTTTCAGGAAACAGTTTTTAGTCTGACGGAGATGAATGTTTTCTCAGTTGTCTGACAATAAAAGGACACAATAGAAATATGGTAATGCAAAATGGAATGTGTCCTTAGGCTTACAGACTCTTTATTGAAAAGCTAGATAGAGAGAGAGAGAGAATAAATAGATGTTCCATATTTTATTCACTTTATTTTCTTGCAAAAAAATTGTTAATAAACAAGTAATAAAGCCTTATGACTGCAAAAAAGAAGAACAAGGTATAAATACAACGATTGTGAATGATTGAGCGTTTTATTTTCTCTCTCTCTCTCTCTCTGTGTATGTTCGTACGTATATTTCTTATAATACTTACTCATTTCATTCACTACTGTGTGATGTGAAGTGACTAGTTTAGATGTGTCTGTCTGCTTGGCTGGATGAAAAAATGAAGTGAAGGAAAGCTCGTTTAGAAGTTACAAAATCTGACTGGGAATGTCCATATTATTGTCGAACAAACTACACTTTACAAAGGAAATTAACGAGCTCTTGGGTTCGCCGTACTATAGTCACGCTGGCTTTCTAAAAATTCCCTGGATAAAATTTTAGACCCATTTATATGCACCAACATCAGCCACCCATACTCGTAGGATTGCCACGGTTGTTGGTTTCGTAAATGAGATACTTGCTGCTGCTACTGCTACCATCGGCCTTGCAGTGCAGTTGGTATATAATATGAAATAAGTAAAGTGTGTTGCTCTATTGCTAGCACTACTTCTATTTACTACAGACCACGATGCCAATTTCCAGCACTTTTACATAATCGTAGCTGTGGTGGTGGAATATATATGGCGATAATAATACTCGTCTACAACAATGAACTTAACGAGAAAGAGAAGAAGAACCTGCATGCATACATACGTATATGGTAATCGGGAATAATATGGTATTGTGAAGTACAAAAACGTGTATCGAGAGCATGTCTTTCTTTTCTTTCTTTTTTTTTCAGGAAGTAGTAGTATGAAAAGGATGTAAAGAGTTTAAAAGTGCTTGTTCTGCACAAAGTATTCACCAAGATGCAATGGTACTCTAGTGAAATGCTATAATTTTCGAGAACACCACAAGCATGATAAAAATTTATCGTTCTTTTGTTTGATACCCCTGCGTTTTATTTTACTTTTGCCCACACAGTTTACTCACTGTACACGGAGAAGCTTTTGTGTATTGTTGTGTGTCTGTCTCGCTCGACAAATGGCACAAACTTTTGCTTCTCCTCAACTCATTTTGTTTATTACAATGAGATGAATACGAATGAACCACTGGCAATGCCAATATTCATTCACTCATGTAGGGAAAATGTGAAATCTGCGTGTTTTCTTCTTATTCCCAATGAAAATTCCATTTGAAGACATGATCTTTCTTGAACCGCCTTCTTCATTTCTTTAAATGTGTACATTTGAAGCATAGTGGAAGAGATACAGAGAACTAGAAACCCAATATGTATGTAATTTCATATGAGCGGTTGTTAAAAGGTGTACACAGTGCGAATGGAAAAGAGGCAAAAAAATTATTGTCTTTTATGTATATAAATCTAAGCAGGTATTAGACATGCAAGACATGTAAGAACTTTTTACTAAGAAGTAGACGGTTTCCGCTTCCACACTTTTAGAACATTTTAACACACCAGTGAAAAAAATCAAGGAAGGCTGTGAACGGCAGTCGCTTTCAAGAATTTTGGAAGAACAACTGTTTTCATCGATGGGGATACCGCGTCAATAAAGATGGAGAATATATAGCTATGTTATATACCTAATACGGTTCTTCATTATCACCTACACAGAGGTTGTTTTTATACTTATTACGGTATACTACATAAATATTTTTTTAAATAACAGTTTAAAGGGTTCTACAAAGGAACAAAATTTTCAAAAATATATTTTTAAAAATAATTTTTAAACTTTTGAATTCATTATTCATTTGACATGGATTCTCAAATCAGGGAAAAAGTTAATTATTTAACAGTGAAAAAACTAAAGATTGCGTTGTGGCAGAAAATAAATAATACGAAAGTTGATGATGATAGATGTGTAAAATATATATATCAAGTATGGTTCAGTCTGTTCAGTCAGTAGTAGTAGTAGCACGGTGCGTAGTGCAGTAAGTAAGATAAACATTCATCGCGTCAATCGTTCTTGTCTACTTTTTGTATGTGCTGCATGGTTCATCGGTAAATTTCCCTCTTTTCGATAATACTTAGCACAGAAATAAATCCAACAAATCTTGGAAAACTTTGAGACTTGTGATCCATAAAGTTTAGAAACAGGAGGACAAACTGAAAGAAAAAGAACAACGTCGGCAAAAGGAGTGTGTATCTACACTCCACATTTTTACAACTGTGAAAAGACTAGAAATAAATTCTCTTTTCATGTTTTGCTCATAAAACATCTTTCGTCAGTAAAAACACAAACTCTAGATAGAGTTCAAATGATGCAGTTACTACTACACCATACTACGGTTGAAAAGATGTTCAAATAAATTGATGATGGTGTACCTCTCAAGATGTACAAACGTAGGGTTTGGTTTATTTGGCTGTATTTTTTTAAATTTTTATTAGTATAAGTATTCATTTTGATAACTACTAACATATTGTACATACGCTTCCAGCATTATACTTACCAAAGTGTATAAAAATGCGGTGCTTCTTGTTGTCAGAACGGGATTAAAAATGCCACAAAAGTAGCTGTAAATTGTCTGGTTAAAATAAATAGCTTCGCTGTCTATATTTATATTTAAAAGATTTTATATTGAACATAATGTACGTTGTAAGTCATAATATCTTTTGATACGATGACGTTGACAATGATCATAAACTTAGCAATAGAAGCACTCTTCAATATAAAAAAATGTTGCACATAAATGTAAAACTTGACATAAAAATGCACACTTTTATATCGTTATTATACATACCTGGAACGAGTCTTGGTCCGTTAGCTTGAGTA
>JAHZMT010004680.1:0-12429 GCA_027743785.1 Sinhomidia bicolor | reverse complement strand
TGAATTTTCATTCAACCTCCTATTTTCTTTTCTGACAAGTTTAAAGCTATCGAAAAATATGCCAGACGACTGCTTACTAATTACTAGTACAAAGCAGGCCATTAAACATTTGGAACGAATTTTCATAAAAAAGAAAGATAGGTTTAATACTGTAAGTAAGCCAAATCGATCGTAAAATTGTTTATAATATACCTATCCATACTGTAAAATCTTTATATTTTCTGCTTTTTAAGGCTCTACGAAGACAATTCAAGCCTGCAAGTACTGAAACACCTAATCTTCAAGTTGTCGTAATGTGGCTGGTAAGTGAAGCTGGAAATGAAGCCAAAGTTTATCGTGAAGAATGTCTCCGACTTGTTGAAGTCTTGTGTTCAATTACAAAAGGTAGCATGATTAACTACTAAATTTTTCGTAATTTTTCTTGATAATTCTAATGTTCATGATATCTCATTAACCTATTTTAGACATAAGTACGGTAGAAAACTGTCTGACAAGAATGGAAGATACGAATGGCGTTGACAGTTGGATCCGAATTGCAGAAGGAAGCGCGTCTAGAATCAATGAAATTAACGCATGTCAACTTTCGTTTTTAGACGCTTCATCAACATTCTATGAATTTCTGTACAAACAGGGCATATTGAGAAAGACTATGTTTTCTAAAAAGAGTCGTTCGATATTTTGGAATGAGTTGATGACCCTATGCCAAGTCACTCAATTCCAGTTATTTTGTGAAAAAGATAAGATGCAGCTCCTGACCATAATTTCGAGACTAAAATTTGCATGGGACGTTTTGGATGAAGGCAGTCTCACAAAGTTGTGGAGTTTTTCGATTGAACTATCAAAAAATTTGACTGGCTTTAACAGTTTAGAAATGATGGATTGCCTTATCAAGGTTTGGTGTTCTGGTGTTTTATCCTCTTCAACTAAACTCCATTGTTCCAATTTACTTTTGTTTGAACCAGTGAAAGATGTATCCTCTGTTAACGATGATCAGCTTATCACTCTGCTTAAAGAATCTGTGTGGTATCGTGATATGGCTGACAGTGGTCTTACATCCAGAATACTCTCTGATGAGTATTCACAACAGCTTCGAAATAAACTATGGGATTCTGTATTAAATGCAACTTTTAAGCAGTCACCGGCAGCTTCTGGTGAAGGATTAGGCTGGGAAGCAAATAATTTATCTCCAAATTGGAAGAAACTGTTTGAAAATTATTTAGTAACATCGTTATGTCTTGGAATTGAAGAAGATATTATTGTAGACGCCGTATTCGATGCTAGTAACGTCTCTTCCAGTGACGGAAATTTTCAACTCGTGGAGACTAAAGGGAACATTCTTCAGAAACACTTTTTAACTGCTTTAGTATACTGTAAAAAACTTTTTGAGTTTAATGTTTTGTTACATGAAAGGGCAATTAAAGATGTAGGAGAATTAATTCAGCGACTGTTGAGTCTAATGAAGTCCAACAAAGTTCTCAGAAAGCTGTTTGGCGAAAATGTTTTTCGGCAAGTTATCACCAACTGGAAAATGATTTCAATCAATTGTGAAGTTGCAGCAAGTGTAAAAATTTTTGTTGGACTATTAGCTGCAAATATTGATGGTTGTAAAAATTCAGATGAACTTGTAAGCTGGTGGAGCGGATCCAAATTAATGCAAGCTCGTCATTTAGATATGAAACAAAAAGCTGAAGTGTTTGGCTATGTAACCGTGTTTGCAACATCTCGAAAAAAGACAACAATAGGAGCCATCATGTAAGAAAATCGATCCAATACTAGAATATGGTATTTCAAGTAATAAAGTGTGTTAGAAAATGAGTAAAGCACGTCCGTATTAACTTTTTTTTATTACAGAAAAGCCATCTCCTGCGTAGTGGAAACGACTTTCAAACCAGCTAAACAGAACTGGGCAGATGTGGAACAGTATGTTACGCATATTTTTAAAAAGATGTTAAAAGTTTTCGAACTACTTCCAAGAAACACGGACATTGTAGAACCAATTTTAAAGACTATTGTAAAACTGAGTCAATGGTCACCGGATGCAACAGATCACTCTCTTTTTAGAATGGCCCGTGATACGATGGAGAAAATAGTGAAATCCCTTTGTGATACGGATAATGACCGTGTCAACTTGGTCTCATATATTTACCAGTTGATTACTTCAGATGGAAACGAAGAGAAAAAGTTATTAATTGTGACACCAGCTGTCTGGAAATCTGTGCTGTTTCCTGCGGTTTCCGTTTTAAGTGTGACAGCAACCAAAAATTTCTTTAAACGGCATATTTTTAGCATTATTAAAAAAATGGTAATTATATAAGATGAGACTACATACGTAATATGTGTCAAATAATTTATTCAATTTGTTATAAACTCTGTATTATATTATTTTTAGCAAGCACAACCCAATAATATTTATCAATGGATGAGGAGAACACTGTCTGTGAACTTGTTAGAATTACTGGTGTACCAGACGGATGCAGATTTTATCAAGGGAAATGAATTAGCGAGTGCATACGTTCGCGATGCCTCTTCGGAAGAAATAGCTGCTCTGGAGGCAAAACCTGCAGACTTCAAAGTCAAAGTTGTATATCGTGAAATCGTCAAAGTGTGTCTGAATGGTATCATCAATACAAATACAGAAAATGTTCCAAGCGATGACGAAAATTTGAGAAAAAGCATTTTTAACTGTCATGAAGCCTGCTATAATACACTTGTAGCGACTTTACTCGTTACGAAGGCTGAGCTCAAATTTTTTCAGGACTTTCTTTTCTGCGGTAAAAAGTTATTCCAAAAATTAATTGACCATAATGTTGCATACGAGTTTCCTGTGTTTATTGATGAAGCTAATCACAAGTCAGGATTAGTTTCAAATGTCAAGAAAGCTTTGAAGAAAATGCCCTTCTCGTTACCAAATGATGAGTCCATGAACTATCTTCCTGCTAGGTATTTACATAACATGAAATTTTCTGGAATCACTTTAATAAACTCTTAAATCTTTACTGAAACGTAGGTACTATTAATTTCACTAATTAGACATGACCGCTTTATATTCTTTTAGTGGAAACCTAACTGGTAGCAGTCTGGCCCCCGAGGCTACAAGTTATGACTTTACCACCTCTGTTACTGTCGCCAATTCTGAATTTTACCGAAGAATTTTTGAAAATGCTGAAATGAACGGCGAAAAAAATTCTACGCAGAAGAGCGAGCAGTCTGTCAGTGATAAGTTAGAGTGGAATGAGGTTAACAATCATGGATGTATGTTTGCATATGTGGAAACGTTGAAGCAGATGGCTGAATTTCGACGAACTAAACCGGTAATACGATATTTTTGTGATTTTCATCACTCATATATTCTTCTTATCTATCCTGTTAGAATATCTTATGTATATATAAATATATATATATATAGACGGAAAATCATGAGTGGGCGAAAAAACTGGCTGTAATACTTAAAGATCCCGCTGTTCATAATAGTGCCAAAACTTTTATTGTTGGGGGGATCATAAACTCCCCAGAATCGTTAGAACCATTTGCCGCTCAGTTTGTGGAACCCATTGTTCAATTGGTTCTTGGAGATTGCTTTGGACAAGTTAAACTCAACCATTTTGTTCAAGATGTTATTATAACATTACTTTCTTGGGTCGACACTATTGGAGCCGTGCCAAAAGACGAATCAGTCAATCGTATTTTGAAGTATTTTGTAGAAGGGGTGAAGAATGAAGAAATTCACAAGCGCAAGGATGTGCTGAATCACGTTTTGGAAATCTTTCAAAACGTCATTCAATACTGGACAGCAGGTCAAGAGAAAGTAGAACTCATTCCATCTGTTGAAATAATTCTACTGGGACCAGCCAGTCATAAAGATGAAAGTTGTCGTTTAAGGCTTTTTGTTTGCTTAAGTGTATTACGTGGTGGAAGTATTCCCGATGCAGACGTAAATGAACTTATAAAAGCATTTTCAAAATCAACTGCCAGCAACTACAAAGCGGTATATGTTACCGCAGCAAAGTGTGTAGGTCTATTGCTGAGGTAAGATTAGAATGGGTCATTAATTTAAATAAATAAATGAATAGGTTAATAAGAAAAGGACTGGGCCATGATAAAAAATTAATTTTTGCAGAAAGGTGGAGGAAGAATATACGGATTTGTTGGAAGAACATTTAACAACCGTTGGCACTAAATTGGCAAGTATCGTTAGGGAAAACAAGCCATCCAAGTTTGTTGAAAACCTTACAGCTATTCAAACTTACTTTCCAAAAATAATGACACGCATGAAAAATTCTATAATGGAACTGTTTTCGCTGCCAAACGTCCGTTCTGAATTACTTTCGTTATTGCCACTACTTCTCAAGCAGCAATTAGCTGAAGTTATATCTGGGGACATTAGCATGAATATTTCACCATCTTCGTTAAATGCCGTGAATGAATTTTTCATCGATATTGATGGCAGAGGTTTATTACATCGTTTATGCAAAACTGACAGAGAAATCACCGCAGGACTGGATTTGTTTGCATTATTGATTGAGCATTCTTCACAGCCATCAAAACTGTTAAAAATGGTAGATTGGTTGTCAAAGGCTGAGACATCCAGTAGCAGTAAAACAAAAGCTCAATTTGCTGAATGCTTGATAAAGTTATACGATAGGCTTCTTATGGAAGCAGTACAAACCAACGCGGAAATCGAATCATCAACGAAGCAAGCGTTTTTAAAGATTTTCATTCGAATGTACGAAGATGAAAATGAGGAGGTGCGGGACACAGTCAATAGATTTTGGGCAAGCGTATTACAAGATTGGGGACAGTCAGGAGATTTAATGTTAGAGCTTCTTGATTTAATTGGACAAGAAGAACATCCTCTTAATGTATTCCTTGGACTAATTTTAAAACGTTGCAGTTTGGCCCCAGTTTATTCCAAACATATCTTTCCGGAACCCCTGGAAAACTGTCAGTTTGTACCATTTCAATTGGACACTTCCTGGAGATTTCGGCACTCAACCTTTCAGCCGTTATTTGCAGAATCATTGTCATCAGTAAAAAATTTTGGCACTCTTCCAAGATCAATACAATCATCTTTGTTTAGTCAGAGAAGAAGTGTAGGAAAATTTGGAATGAATGTTCTGAGAGCAACAATGGCCAACTTACAGTTTACGCCCACACAGCAAGATGCTCCAAGTGATACCGTAGAGAGCTACATGATGGACGTTGATCAAAGTCCTGATCTAGATAATTCAAATAATAGATTATTTACAACTGCTGGATCCAGCAATAATAGCAGTGAGGAAGTTCCTGCAAACCAGGAAGGGGATCGTAACAGCAGTACTAGCAGTAGTCCTAGTATCGGAAGTACCATGTTGAAATTGAGAAAAAAGTTTTATGCACAGAAAGATTCAACGTTTTATGCAACTAGGGGATCAGAGTTACGATCGGAACGTATAGAGGAAGCCAAAGATCTAGTAAAATCAAGAGTTTCCGGAGTAAAAACAGTTAGATCCTATAGGATTGGAGAACTACCAGATATTCTCATACGTCATGCAGACGTGCTAAATACTTTGCTAAAACTAGCCAAACAAGATGAAAACTTTGGACGTCAGTTTCTCTTGCTTTTGTTTCAAGGAATGGTGGAAGAAATGCAGATTGATCAAAGAAAGAGTAGAAAATTTCTATCAAAAGCAAAAGAAATTTTTAATCGTGTTATCCGCAACTCACTAGCATCTCCCGATCGTTCTCTTGTCACCTTATTGATGGAATTGTCCATTGTAAACTCGATAGCCCTTCCAACACCTGTAGTCCTTGACACGTGCAAACTATGTAATCTACAGACTTTGGGTATTCTTAAGTTAGAACAGGAGCTACTTGATGAATCAGAGTCTGCGTTAAGCAACCAGCCATCTAAACGGATGCGTAAAACATTTGAAAATGAACATGGAGAAGATGTTTGGTTAGGCTTAGCAGAGTTGTACAAGGAGATTGAGGAATATGACGTTCTCCGTAATATTTTTGGCAATGTTGTACAATCAACGACCAATGATTCCCGAAAGGGGATTTATACTAAAATTGGTGCTGCATTGCACTTGGAAGGACGGGGTAAATTAGAGGTGGCTGCAGAAATGTATGATAGTATTTTGGAGAACTCAGAGGATGACATTATTAGTGCTACTGGGAAAATATTTTTGGAAGATTCCTTGATGAATGTAAGCTTACAATTACAAAAACTTGACAATGTCCAACTTATTTTTTTATTTTAAACTAGCCGGTTTATTACGTTATATAGTGTGTAGCGGAACTCGGTGAATGGGAAAATTTGTACAAACTTACATCAAAGTTTGGCACGGATATTACAGAAGATATTTTTCAAAATCAAATGTAAGTAGTGCATTTAGTTCATTATGTATGGAAGAACAGTAATCTGCAGAAGGATTTGCAGTTGAAGAAAAATATTAAATATCAATAATAAAAATAATAATTTATTTAGATTTGTTGATCGCCTAATACCAATGCAAATGCTGGCAGGCATGCAGTTAACGTTGCGAAATACTGAAGAAATCTCCGATTTTAATAATTTTGTAGAAAACAGTTTGAGCAATGAAGAAGGCACCAACTTTTTTACAGTAAAAATCATTTGTTCAAAAATGTATTTGCTTCTAAAAGTATTGCAAACTATATCTAATTAATTTTGCGTTAATTTACAGTCTGCTTACCCATTCGATGTTGGTGTGTGGTTGCTACTTTCAAATGAACATGAGTATGCGCCACAGGCAAATTTGATGTTGGATCGGGGCTATGAAAATATTATAAAACAGCTAAAAACTGTAGATTCGTTGCCTATGAAGGTACAGCAGCAAATTCTTGTTGCACTACAACAGTCTGTAGTTCTTCATGACTTTTGCAAGTGGAGAAAACGCGATACAAATTTAGCGACCCATGAAAAAGCCACTCAGCAATTAGTTTCAAACTGGGGCAAATTTTTAAAGCACCAACCATTTGATTTAAAAGGAAATAACCTCATTGCTTCATATAGGTTTGTAACGTAACCAGTTGGAATAATTTTTTCCATGAAAGTATTTTATTTTATCAAAACTTTTTCAAATTAGGGACTGTTTCCTGGAAAAGATTGGAGTAACCTTGCAAGAATCAGGTGCTGCAGAATCTGTATTATGGTCCATACAATTGCAGCGGGTAGACCAAGAAATATGGCTGTCAAATCTAGGATCAATGCACAAAAGTGCATCAGTTTCTCGTAATTCTTTGGCAAGATTGAAAGAGACCGGGAGAGAAGATATGAAGCCCGTGGAGTTTCGTAAATCACTGGCAAAATTCTTGACTGTTTTTGCTAAAATGTTGGAACCAACAGACTGGTGCAAAAGATGGTGTAGCGTGTGGAAAAAATTAGGTTAATAATTTCGTATCTGTTTATCACTACAGTAAATCTTATTTAGAGAAATATGGATATAAAGTAGTGTTTTATTTTTTAGACAAAGTAAACGAAGATACCGATATAAAACTAATCCAAGTGGACCTCATCAACAGTCTTGCTGAAAGTACAAGGAGTGGGACGATAAATAACCCGACTCTACTTGCTGTTTTGTATAAAACATTAGGCTTACGTGGAGATTCCAGGTACATATTCATATTTTAAGTTTACGCGACAATGGTAGAAAAGCAACAAAAACATTTTAGTGTAAGTAACGTTTTTGCCTTGTATATTTCAGTGACACACTAACGTCCTGCTTGTTAAATATGACGCAAAAAATATTGACTGAAAGCATAATGGTGGATACGTCCAATGAAAATGTGTCTTTATACGGTAGATTGTTCTCCTTACTGAAGAAACTCACAGATAATGAAGGTGGGCCCGGACTCGATAGTAATATCGCCGAAAAAATGTTGCGCTGTGTATTGCGCGGTTGTACACAACAAGGAGAAGGAACTGAAATGCTGCTGTTATCCAACATATTTCCGATGCTAAAACAATTTCCAGGCTTGAATCAAACATTTGAACATTTGGTACTACAATTGTCAAAAACTAAAATTTTATAATTTTGTTATCCCAATTTTTTTAATTTCATAAATATTACTCGTATAAATAGGCTTTATCCGTTCCTTCATTTCACTTTCTTCCATGGATTGACCAAATTATAACTGCATACAAAAGTTTCCCCAATGAACATTCCTGCTTCAAAAATCTAATTAGTAGATTGGTAAAGGATTTTCCACGAGCATTTCAGTTACAATACCCAGAATATTTGGATACGTAAGTGAAATACCTATCATCTATACGCTTTCGTAAACGAGTAAAAGGTACAAGGTTAAGATTGCTCGTCAGTTTTAACTGCTTTATTAAATTAAATTAAAGGAAGGACCAATTGTTTGGAAAGGCTTTGAAGGCAGTGGTTCTTCCTTACAAAATGCACGGGGACATGGTTGACAGAATTTTATACGAAAAAGATAATGGAAAGCGTGTTTCCCTTTTTACTGAATTCCAATCAACTCTCCAGGAAATTTTAAATAATGCCAGCTCCCTTTATGGCGAATTTCATCTAGATTATGCTAAAGATGTAATAATAGTGAGAATACTTTGCAGCTCTAAAATCTATATTGAATAATTTTATTGTTGATTGGTTCTTTGTTTTAAGTCAGGCATTTTGTACTTTTAGATGTTTGAAATTTTGGATCGTGTACTCTCTGAAATTGCAAAATCTAGTCAGAGTAGCGACTCAGGTGGTTCACAAAATGTGCTTTCTAGTCAATCGTGGAACTCAGCTAAGCAAGAAATGCAAGAAGTCGTCAGGTCTCATATTCGTAAAGGTGCGTTACGTGAAAAATATTGAAATAATATAAACGAAACTTGAAAATGTAAAATGCATCTTTTCAAGTATGTTGTATTTTTTACTATTTAGCAAAACAGCGTACTATTAGTCTGGAGAAATTATCACCATTTTTAGCTAATTTTCACTTTTTTGAGCATGCATCGTTCGAAAAACCTGGGTTATATGAAAATTTCAAAAAGCCAAACGTTCAAGAGCATCCTTTAATCGTCTCTTTCCATCCAACAGTAAGTGCTTCTGTAAAGGTTTATCAACTTTGATTGGATAGAAATTATAAATACTTTTTTGCATTAAATAGGTCCATTTATTCAATTCGTTGACACGTCCCATTAAATTTACAATAGTAATGAACAGTGGAAGAAAAAGCAATTTTCTTTCAAAATTAGGAGATGATCTAAGACAGGATCGTAGAATTCAGCAGTTGTTTAAAATGTCTAACGTTTTGTTCCAAAACGACGTTACGCTTAAAAAGAGGGGTCTTGCTCTTGGCACTTATTCGGTAAGTCTACCAGCATTAACCGTCATACGGCAAAATAAAAATGGTATTACCAATCCAGTTTATTTTAAAAATTTAAAAATTAATTGAATTCAATGTCTCTTTTAGTGCATCCCTATAACTTCCGATTTTGGCATAATTGAGATGATTGATAATGTAATGTCCCTGTTGGATATAATGTTTGATACACCCGACGTTTTAAAAAAGCGTGGGGATACTATGCAAAAATATGATGCATGGATTAAAGCAAATTGCAGTCCCGAGCACAAAGCAGACCCAGGATACGATCACTACAGAAGTGCTGCGAAAAATGTAGGTCGCGAGCAAGCTGAAAAGTTTTACACAGAATTGATGGATACATTTCCAAAATATATGTTACGGTAACTGAAGTATCTTAAAACTCATGCATTGTGTTTATGTTAGAATAAAGAAACTAAAAATTTCACTTTTGTTTTTCAGCGACCAAATTAAGAAACGTGCGAGTAACCTGCAGGAGTTTTTCGCTGTGCGTCAAAGCCTGGTTAAATCGTACGGTGCTTTATGTATGGTACATTGGTTACTTGGAATTGGAGATCGTCATCTAGAGAACAGTCTTTTTTCAATGTCCACAGGCAATTTGGTTGGTATCGACTTTGGGAGAGCATTTGGAACTTCGAATTATGCTATTCCTATTCCTGAAATGATACCTTTTCGCCTAACACCGCAGTTACAAATGATCATGATGCCATACAGTTACAAGGGTATCACGAAAACTTCATTCATTTTCTTGTCTGTTGTGACATTGGATATTCAATTTACTAATTATCAGCATGAATTTCTGCAGGTGTTTTCCGCGAGTCATGCATGCTAACCTGGAACTGCTTGGTCGATGCTTCGGAAATAATTTTGACTGTATCCAGTGTTTTCATTCAAGAGCCAACTGTGGACTGGCTAAAAATGCGCAAGGGATCAAAATCAAGTACAGAAGAGAAGAATGAGAGCGACTCGAAAATGGAAGTAGATTCGACTCCAGAATATTTTCCTTTCGAAATCTTAAAGAGAAAACTTTTAAGTCACAATCCGACTCACGTATTATTTGATGAATTAAAAATGCACAACAAGAAGGATGTGCCTGGAATATATTGTAAAATAGTAGGAGATGGAAGAATACTAAAGGAAAAGAAGATTCTTTCCAGCGAAGAGTATGTTGACGTACTTCTTGATTTGGCAACTGATATAAATATATTAAGCCGAATATTTGGTGGATGGAACGCATGGGTTTAAAGAAAGTGCATTTAAAACAAATGAAATGATAGTATTATCATGTGTGTTTTGGTTTATTATCGTGATTGAATCAAAAAAAATTCGTTGTATAAAAACTTGTAGGTGTACACAAGCTAAAAAAATAATCTTTTAGTATAATTCAAAATTAAAAAGTTCCATAACCAAAAGTGCCTTCCTTGTAAGGAAGAACATTATAATGTGTTGTTGAGTAGTTGAGAGAAATATCAGTTTAAGAGATACAATAATCCTTAATCGAAAAACAAATATATTTTTGAAAAAAATAAATAATAAAATACGTTATGATGATTGTATTATATTCAGGCCATACCTGCACTAGTATTATTAATTCGCATGTGAAACTCTGTTTGCATTTGCAAACCTTGCGATAAATATGATGGTAAATTGGGGTAAAGCTTGATTGGAAGATCCCAGATCATTGTTTCGATATCAATATTAGCTGGGGCTTGCCAAACTTTGCCATCAAGGTCATCATGACCGGGTTGTTCAGACGGCTTCAGTCCACTTGTCTTGCTATCACTCATACTCGTTACGAATTCAAAATGCAGTCGCCATTTTAAAGTTACTAAATCTGTGTAAAAGCTTGGAGTTATGTGCAATGGCACTGGGAGAATAAAATGGGATTGCTGAAACCCTATACACATTTCGTGAAATTTTGAAAGAGAATTGACGGTAGGCCTTTGATTTTCATTCTTTCTGCACTCGGGACTAATTTCTTCAACACTCTGTAATGTTACTGCATATTGTATGCATGGAACGTTAGATTCACTGAAGTCTAAGGAGCCCACTATATCTTCACCTAATTTATACGCCTGTTTGAAGATACAAAATCGTACAACATGTCCTCGACTATTTGTAATATTATAAAACTTTTGATTCCTCTGAGAAGTTACAACTTGAAGAACTTGCAACGCCGAGTCCAACGGTGTTTCCTTTTCTTTGTCAGACAAGAAGGGATTTGACGGGGTCAAATCTTCACTTCCATTTATGATGGCTGAGTCTGTAAACTCTGCAATGTCAATTTACTTTTAGTCAAGGAATATGATATCAAGATTATCATTATTGGATATTGGTTTGATTTTGATGGTGGTCCTTCTACAGGAAGTGTCTCCTTGTACCAAACTATACGTATAAATATACCAAATTTACTTGGAGTAAGTAATTTTTCTTTTAAAGCAGCATTTTCTTTGCTTGACTCATTTCCAAACTGTTTTTACTTACAAGTTTTACTTTCACCAGGTAAAAGTCTCAAGTCACAAAATAAAATTGTTGGTTTCGTAGAGGTGACCACCCGTCCTGTTACCCCAACAGTATTACCTCCTGTACTTCCAGACGAACTGTTTCCCCCTTCATAAGGACCGTCTGGATCAACCCGACAGGGTGCAAACGATGTCCTTGTATTTGTAACGGCTTGTTCCTCAGCACACAAAGGCTGATGAGCAGACGGAACGTCTACTCGACTCTGACTTACCCAACAGTGACAATGTATTTGTGCACTTGCCCAAGCCAAAACCTCCTCCTGGTCATTCCACTGTGATTTTGCGTCTGGAGGAGGCGATGGATTTCGCAATGTAATGGCTACTTCTACAGTCTCTCCAGCCAGATACACACCTTGAGTTAAACGTGCTGTGGTTTCAATCATATTACTAATAACCGAAACACAGATTGCCTACACAAACTATGAAAATTATTACTTTTAAAAGTATACTAGTTATACTGTGCCTCTTCTCTTTGGTGTTTAAGCTCTCACTTGTAAATACAATGTACTTACTACATAAACGTGAAGAAAAATGAAAAGGTTTTCAGCACATATTTTGCAAGATTTATTTT
>JAHZMT010004679.1:0-18888 GCA_027743785.1 Sinhomidia bicolor | reverse complement strand
AAATAGGTTAAAAGTATGCATTTAAACTAGGTCGACTAATACATGTAATACAATATTATATAAACCATCACTACACACAACTACTAGTGGTTTTACATTCTCTTTCTTTTCCATCTTGTCTCACTTAACTCAATTGAAACTGTGTTCTTGTTAGAAAACTAAATATCCCCATCAATTAATTTTTTGCTTCGTACTATGTTTAGGTATATATATATACTTATATATGTATATATATTCACAGCGCCAATATTACTGCCGCCACCATCGTATCAACTTGAATAACTGGGCAACTGTGGTGGTAGACGCAGTGAAGTACTGGAAAGAATCCCTGATAATAATAACGTTGTTTCTAGTTGTCAGGCTCTAATGAGCAAATGAAGTCAGCCGTACATGGCAATTGATTAATGCCTGCTTCCATGCAGGGAACAGCGGCACAAGCACAACAGGAAAAACTACTCGGGCACTTGTATCACCATCCACGGCTCCATCTTTTTTTTACTTTGACTTTTTTTAAAAGTCAACAGCAGCAGCAGCAAGTAATAATGACTATGGCCCAATATTTATCCATGCAGAAAAAAGGACTTTGAAAAAGTCATCATCATTAGATAAAAGACAAAGTTTTTTTTGTAAAGGGGAAAGTGGAAAAAAGGCTACCAACCAACCAACCACACTGTGGTTCACTATAATATACTTTTAATCACATATTATTATACATCTGTGCATACATATATATATTTTTATATACATATATATCAGTGTTATTTTTTGTGCAGGCTCTCTCTTTCTCTCTCTTTATTCTTTTGATTTGAATGACAATATTATATACCTACTGCGTGTGAGCTGCACTTAAAAACACGCCACGAAATAAACAAGAGAGAAACCGAAAGGATACATATAGGCAGCTCAATAGCAGCTTTTTTTGGCATGAATAATAAAGATATTGCGTAAAGAAAGAAATAGTATTTATAGAGAAAAAAAAGAAAAAAAAACAAGTTTGCTTGTTGTAGTATGCATGTGGTAGGTAGGTATCAGTATTATTAGTACGCTTATTTGTATGTATATTGATTAAGTGTCCTCTTTGATATCTTCTCTCACAACAAAAACATTCCTTGTCACTTTTTTTTGTTCAACTTGTTTCCACTTTTCTATAACAACAGTCAATAGTTAACATTCTCTGTAGAGATGTATACTCAATATACACACATGCATGTACCCTCTCTTATTTCATGGGCTGTTCACATGAGCAAGGGAAATGGAAAATGAAAAGAAAAGAAACAGCGGAAAAAAAATCCAACCAGTAAATATTCTACTAGTATGCTGCTTATGCGAATATCTACGCTGGATTCTATATCTACATATTATATGTACCACACAATGAATCGTTTAACTTATGAATATGCATGCGCCAGACGGAGAAAGTAGTTTAATGAGAAATGTGTCCAAAAGTTGGTGGATGACGAGGAACGCACATAAATAGTTGGCGAAATGAATGAAAATTACTCTTGCAATGTGATTCTTCTACATGGAAATAAACGTAAGGAGGGGAAGCCAGTCGAATAAAAGATATCGTGCGACAGTGCATTAAATTACCATTCCAATGACAAAAAGTCAACTACTTCAAAAAAGACACATGGCACCAGCAAAGCAATAGCCCAAGTCTACCATGGCATTGCTTCATTTTTTCGTCGTATTTTGCCTTCTACTACTACAAATCGAATAGGTTTAATGCAAGAAAGCAAAAGCGATGATGGTGGCGGTAGTCTCACAGTCATTGTGATTCAGTTAGCTAACCATATGTGCATACAGGTTTAAGCAAGTAGTATATTATTATCAAATGAACAAAAAAATTGCAAGACTAGCGTGTTAAGAATAAATTGACGACAATTACATTTTTTCCCTTGTGTCCTTCCTATATATTTACTCATACTTTCATGCAAGTTTGACAAGGCAGACTGAAATAATGACTTGCTAAAAATTAGCTGGCATAAATAATATTACTTGGTTTGTTGGTGATTAGTTACATTACCTATTTTATTCCGGTGAACAAAAAAAGCGTAGAAGTTCACAAGAAAATATATATTTGCTCCTTGCTGCTTTCGATATTCTGTACAGTGAGTGCACTGGCTACTAAATATTCTATCCAGTTTGTAAGCTGCATGCTTAAAATTCATTGAGAGACACGCCGTTTAATTCCCTATAATATTTATGTGAAGAAGAATGTATGAGCGTGTGTGTTTGTGTGTGTGTGTGTGCAGTGCATGTGTTTGAGCGGGTAAAAAATGTGAAGGTGTGCGCGCTGATGCATTCACGGTCATTACAAAAGTTTTTCATGTCGTTTTCCATCTGTGGCACATGTGATGTGTATTTGTGTGTGTGTATGTGTGCATGTTGGCTCTTTCTCCATTTCTCTTGAAAAAGTCGTTTTTATTATGCATGGGACATTATTGCCGCCGCTGCTGGTACAATTGCTTGCGACACTCTAAAAAAATATATATGTTTTTTTTTACCTTTTTTCCTCTCAATTTTTCGGTTGAACGGAAACTACCTTTTTTACCCTACAGCCTGCCTAAACTTCCTTTCTTACTCACTGAAAATGTAATAATATATAGAGCGTACAGTATGTAGGTTAGATTTTAAGCAGGAACTAGGAACTCTACCAGAATGACAAGCGCATACTTTACTTCTGGTGTATTATGCAGCGTGTGTGTATGTAAGAAATAAAGAATATTATTATATGAACGAATAAAGGCAAATGGGCAATAATAAATATGTCCTTTTGTGGAGGGAAGTGTGTGTCCGCCTTCTGACTTTTAATGGAATTAGCGTTACGCTGTGAAATGGATGAACACAGGAAGTCTACAAGGTTCCAATTAAAAAGCGCCGTTCTTTCTTTCAATTATTTCCGTAATAGAGTTATTTACGAAAGTTATAAAACCAAGTATAAAATCAAATTAAAGACCCATCCCGACAAACCCCATTGGTTGACTTGACTGGCTGGAAGGCAGCATCAGTAGTGGCAGCAGCAGCAGCAGCAACAACAGCGAAATTACCTTTTGCCCTATAAAACGACATGATAGCCTTTCTCGAGACTTGCCACGAGTTCATAATGTTTAAACATTGCTTAGTGTTTTTTTCAAACGTGTGAGACGGGGGTTTTTTATGGCCAAGTAAAATTATCGCATTTGCCAATAATGGCCATTTAGCTTATCAAAATTCGGCAATTATCAGTTCCCCTGAAATATTAACTTCAGAAGATAGACGACAAATTACTTGCCCGAGTAAACACTTTGTCTCTTCAAAATATACACACACAAACTTACATACATGCATACATACACGTTTTACTTACATTTCCCAACTTACTTGTTAGTTTGTACTACATCACCACCACTGCGTCTATCTAGGATTATTACTACGACTTACATACTACGACTCACTTTTTTCATAAACAACAAAATCCAATCAACTTTTTCCGCTCTTTGAATACTATATTTAGCTTTTTTTTCATCTGCGCACTACGGATTTCAACGAAATTTGCACTTGAGCGGGCGCTGCTGTTACTCACTTCACTCTAACGCTTTTTTTGTCAACCTTGACAAACATGTAATCTAATTAACTACGTAGAATGCTTATTTACCAGCGCCACGTACATTTTTTATTATTAATATTATCTACTACCATCTTCTCGTTATGCTTGAGCTCTGGGACAATAAACAGAGTGTATGCTTGAATGATCAAGTGAATAGTTAAATTTTACCCGATGATCTGTCATAATAACACCGTAATAAACAAATAAGGTGAATGCATGCCCGTGTGTGTGTGTACACGGCGTGGTAGTAGTACACGGTCATTGTTACCGTCATATTCTCATAATAATTATCATTATTATATAATATACAAAATAATATTACGTGCTCGTTCACGCTCATTCATTATCGTCATCATTAGCTAGTGAACGTGCAAGCAAACTGTGAGTGGCAAAGCAATAGATACGCGAAACAAGCCAGCAGCACAGCGTACTGTTACTGCAACGACAATTATGACAATCATTTCTGTTTGCTTCACGTGCGTAGTTTATATGAACTTGTTGTTTATTTGACAGCAATGATGGCGCTTCATCAAAAACAACACACAAAACACACTTTTTTCTCTACAGGGTGGCACTAAATATAAAATACTTACTGAATGCCTGTATAGAAATAAAAAAGTAGGCATATATAGTTTTGGCCCAATTTCTTTTTTAACCCAACAACATGATGAAGCTACTACGTTGTTAATGTAATAAGCAGACAAAGTAATTTTCGCGGTGGAAATGTCTGTCAGCCAAAATAGAATAGTGGTGTACACATGTATACGTACTTTACCACCACCACTATCGCCTACATTTTTACGACCTACCATTTATTTATTTATTTAGTTTTGCCGAAAAAGGCTATTTTATTTCCCAAGTGGCCTCAAAGAGTAAGCTTTTCCCTTTCTCTTGCAAAGAAGTTTACTTTATGTATATCAATGATTATCCCTTGTGCGATGATGATGATGATGATGATGGCACAAACCTGGCAACAACGTTCTTCACTAATCCGCCGACTATCATCCGTTTTTGTACACTGGGTATGCTTATAGCTACTCATGGGAGTATGTATACTTTTGTTACACAAGTTACGTATATCGTTCATGTCGACAAGAATAGGCACGAAAAAAAGACAAAGTATAGAAATTGCTTTCTCCCTCTCCCTCTATTTTTTTCTGCTGCGTTGTGCAGCACCACCGATGAAGTTTGTTGCTTTCTCTGCAACAACATGATCACGTAATGACTTTAGAGGCTAACAATCTCAGTGAAGCACAGAAAAATACCCAGCACTATTCTGCCGACTCATATACCACCACCACTACACCGCAACTTTTAGATGTTCGCTCATGATACGCCCCACGTCAGCTATATACGTTAAATATTATAGTTATCATTATTATTACGTTTACACATTATACGTATTAACCGGGGAAATAATACTCTGCTGAGCTTACCCCGAGAAAATGGCAATATGAAAAATAAATATTGACCATCCGCTACCACAGTGCACACGCGGGAAAAACGCATTTGTGGTTGCCTATCCTTTTGTGTGGATTTGGCGGCAAGCTTGTCTTTCATTCTGTCTGCTTTTCTTGCATTTGCCTTCCCCTGAATTAGAAATGTATGATGTGCGGGAAAAGGAAGGCCAGTGCATTTACTCAAAAATCATTATTCTTATACACTCAGTTGCTTAGCTATAATGATAACCGCATGAGAAGCAGCAGCATCAGCAACAATAACTAAATTCTCTTGCAAGTTACGACCCTGAGAAATGTATGATGTGTGTAATCCATTAAATCTCAAGTCAAGTCTAAGCAAAGTCATTTAACAGGGGCGTAATTTATGCGTTCACTTGTAAATATAAATAATAATCATAATGCTAATAACTTTGTTGAAACTATGGTAATACACAGGACGACACTGAAATGTTTTATTGATTAAAAGGATTAATGGTTGGCTGCTGATACCGTTTAATCTTATCCGAGTTTTCTCCAGAATATGAGAATGTATTTAATTGGATTATTGTCATCATTTCACTACTATTCATATTATACACATGGACCGACAGACAAACAGCTATCTGTTTAGATAAATAGATACATGCACTGTTATTATGGTGTCAGCGCAATAATAATGGCGGTAGTTAACTGTAATGAAACGGAAGAAGAAGTTCACCTGCTTTGCAGCCTTACTTATTTCAGTGTGCTTGTTTTGGCCAGAAAAATAATAGGGGCGCCAGTCTCGTCCAACTTTTACAAGGGTCCTTTACTTGTTGTAGTAGCGTATAATCTTAACCACTGCCTTTTCCCAACCTAATATACTTATCATCATCATCCTACAATATTCCATAATACATTCATCCGAAATTTTCCTCAGAATTCCTCATTTTGCCAAAGGTCCAACGAACCAGTGAGTGTTAATTATTAAGGTTTTAGTTAGGTCGGTAGATAAACATCTAAATTGATACACCGCGCGTATATGTCCGCGGTGTAGAAAACACCGGAATTGTTCTTCTTAGCGCTGCTGTTGTTGGTAGAATCTCTGGATATTTTATTGTGGTTCCCAAAGGAAAACCTCACAATCATGGCGTGTGCACTGCGCACTCATTCTGTCCATTAAAAAAGCGCACAGGCACACATACACACGCATATAAACAAAAGTCGACTTGTTTCCATCCGTGCACACCACTGAAAGCATTGTCATCATCATCATCATCATCATCATCATCATCATAATAATAATAGGCAGCACCATAAGGAAAACTTTATTACTACACAGTACTATTATTACTATTTTCGCACCTTACTACTTTTACTCAACTCCTTTCTCTTCATAACTTGCATGTGTGTGCTTAGACATACTGCAAAACAGACACTGCTGCCGCTGCTGCTGCCATTTCTTTGCAGCTCTCAAATGAAAACACGTACGTGTTCAACTAATAATAATAATGCAGAAGTGTATAATCAACCTATAAAAAGTAAATCGTGATGTTGTAGCTCCGCTTGAGTAAATATTGGATGAATTTTGAGCACAGAAAATAGAGAAAATTATTATTGGACAAAATAAGGTCACATGCTGTTGTTGTTGCTGCATGTTCACGTCATTCAAAAACCTGCGGGTAGCTTAGTCTAAATACTCAAAATATGACACTTCTCAGTAATCGGTTGAAATAATAGAAGTCGCCTACAATATGTACACGGATATTACTTGGGTGCTACATATATACACATACATATGAAATATAATATGAAACATGTAATGAAAGTTCCTGTGACACAGCAGAGGCTCCGTTAAGCATTAAAGTTTCCACATTTTATTTTTTTTGAATTTTTTTTAAATGAAAAAAAGTTGTTGTGACAGAAAACACTTTATGTATTTTTTATTACGTGTACACATCATAATAGTTTGTTGATATAACAACAGCAACAACAACAGCAAATAGTATTCGGCCTTGTCGTTTCATTTTCATTTCCATGTCATGTTTCCACAATTCATGCAAACATATTTTTTTCCACTTTTCTTTCAAAACTTTTGTCTAATGAGGCATGATTTTCTCTTCTTTCCATTTAGTCAACCATGTGAATTTGAACAAAAAAAGTGCTCCTGTATTATACCAGCTTCTTCAAGGTCCTTTCCACCGTTTTTCATTTTATTCAAGAAAATTGAGCACAACAGTGGAAACACAGACGTGCAACTTGAGCATATTCATGCATCCCTGCATTTTTACTGTTGTTGGTTACTACTCGTGTAAGTATATCTTTATACAGTCATCCTGGATAATAGTTAACTTGTGGTGTGGTGGTGGTGACTGTGGCGGCGGCGGCAGTGGCAGTGCTTACTTTATTTTGCATAAGTTTTTTTTAGCACTTTGAACAGAGTCAGACATCATCATACTTCACAACTCAACTGAGAGTGAACGAGTCAGTTAGACAGGCAGAGTAATAGTTGACAGTGGTTTTCATTTTATCGTTATTGTTGAAAAGTTATTATTATTACTTGTAGAGAAAACTCAAGCTTTCTTGTTCTTTTTTTCTTTCTCTTTTTTTACTCTAGTTCACTGTCATTACTGCTGCGACAATCTTTAGGCTTTAGTTGAGCACATTTCTCATGTCACATGCGAGCGAGTAGCTGACTTTTTTTCTACTTTTTTGCTGAATAAAAACTTTTACTGCTAATGTAGAAGGCATGCTTTTCTACATCATCATCATCATCATTTTTTAAACAATATCTGCCTACTTCTCTACGTTTAAATGAGAGTGCTATTATTTATACCATATGCAAAAAAGATAAATATGTAGTTTCGAGTTCGTCGCCACTTGTGATCTTCAAACAAGGCATCTATTACAATAATGGCTTACATTATATTATTATCCAGAGTTGAGAACTGTGTGGGTTGTGCTGCTGCTTATTATTATTATTGTTTGCCTGTCTGTTGTAGATTATTATAATAATTTCATATGGCCTTATAATGTGTGCAGGCAAGCTATATATTTACGGGCTGTTCTCAAACTCTTTCTAAATTATACAATATTTAAGCTCTAATGGAGAACGTAGAGGAAAATCATGTAAATGAAACATCCTGTACACGATTTTGTTGTAGCTATTGCATTATTGTTGGTCGTTCAGCACCAGAGCGGTGGAGTAGTAAAGGGAATGTGAGACAAGCTATAGAACAAGATGGCACACCCATTTCACGTAGACCACTACTGATAGGGAGAAAAAGGAAGGAAGTTTTATTGAATCCAGATTGTCCCACACAACTGGGGAAAAAGCTTTTAGGACAATATTCTCTGTCTGCTAACAGCAGCACTGTATTGCTGGTAGATAGAATGTGTGAGTGTGTGCTTTTGCTCTCGAACAAAAATACCTTTTTTTTCATCGTGGAGCCTAAACCTTTCTGTTTCACCTTTGCTTACTGGAATGATGCTAAAATATTCTTGATTTTTTGGTAGGCCATATTTTATAGAAAATAAAATGTCAAAATGGAGAGGAGAATGTAAGTGTGTGTGAAAGGGGAGAGAATTCGATGACGATGATAATGATGATGATGATGATGAAACAGCAGCAGCAGCAGCTGTTGCTTGTACACTTGTCACTCAAAGACGCGATGGAATGCTCTCAGGCAACATCCGTTTTGGGACAACTTTTTGTATCCGGTACAATTTCTACGCAGAAAGTAACCAAACATATCAGAGTAGGAGCAAAATGTCGCCAAGTACAAATACATGTGATTGTTGAGTGGGATGTTACTTTGTTCTAATTTTCTTTCATTTTTTTCTTTGACAATTTTTAAACATTCATTTACTGTGTATACACAAAAAAATGCGGGGACCCACGTATACAAGCTTTTGTATTATTATATGCTTACGTACAAATCTAGGGAATCAAGGATAGGAAATTTCTTTTTTCCTGCATAACAAACAGAAAGCGGTGATGGTCTGTTAGTGTTTAATCAAAATATGCTAGTCTTATTTGAGCTACACGTAAGACTGTTGCCATATTTATTTTAGATTTTCTTATTTGGGTGCTTGCTAGCAAGAAATTGTTTTTTTCGAATCAGGACACAAATTTAAGATAAGCTGTTAAAAATAGCTCAGTGTTCAATCAGCTAATCCATTAATAAAACTTTTTAAAAAATGTCAATTTTTAAAAATTCTTACTACATATTGTTACTTATATGTTGAATGTCATTTTAGATGAGGGCAACCTTTTAAACTTTTTTTTTCTAGAAATAGCATCTAATCGATAAAAACAACTGTGTTCCATTTACTCGATGCCAACAAATATACATATTTTTGTCTTGGTATTTTCCAACTTTCAAACAACAACAATATAAACCAGACAGAATAAAAATTTTGTTGATGCGGGAGTGTCAAGGGTAAAATGCATATTTGTGTGTGCTCGTGATGGGTTTTGTTTTGCTTACACACCAAAATTCCACTCTGTCTTTTCTGTACTCATTTTTTGGGAAGAATATCTTAAAGAAAGTTAAAAGTACATGCATACATTTATGTACATCTGTGTGCATTTTCTACATTGCTTCGGAAGCAAGTTACTGGAAAGAGATGGATTATTGTTTGGTATGCATACCAAGAAAAACTACTTAAGTATCGACAAGCTGCACTTGTTCTCCCTTTACCAAATAGAAAAGGCATGCGTGAATAGAATCGATTCTTGTCAACTTTCTCCACACAATGCCCTCTTCTTCCTCCATCGCCAATGGTAGTGCCAGTGATATCATCTGGTATGCAAAAGAAAAGACGGACAAAGAAAAAAAACTCACCACAAAATGAACAAGAAATAAAAAAGAGTTTTGAAGGGCCAACAAAAAGAATGTGTACGTTTTCTCTGCATTCTTTACATGTTGTTCAAGTTTTCTCTCTTGGAACGAAAGTAAAATGTCAGTGGGAAATGGAGAAAAGTACAAATGTTTTTTTTCGGTTTCAGAGAAACAAGCTAAAGTAATATAGGGAAAGAATAGAAGAGACAGACGTTGCTATAATAAGTAATATTATTTATATATATTTATGGCAAAAAATGGGAAATAGGAGTAGCGACGATTTAGTGAACAGTATGAGTGGAGTAGTGACATCAATTTATGCATTTTTGCCTGCAGACACAATGTTGAATGTGAGTGGGAAAAAGAGAAAAGTTTTGTAAATTGTATAAAAACTGCACGCCGCGCTTCTGTTCCCTCGTCTGTAGCATTGATCCTCTGTTTTGAGTAAAATGCAATGAGGGCACTTGGAAGACCCTCTGAGGAAAACTAGTTTACAGAAAAATAATATACCCAAAAAAACCTGTAAAGCAATTGAGTTAAAATGCTGTAATGCATATAGGTACACATATATGCATATATCATCTGATGGACATTAAATGATTAGTAAGTTAAATATTTGTACGGTTTCCCCGGTCCGGTCCAAACCATCCATTTGCAATGCGGTCATTATAAATAACAACTCAAGGATATCGCAGCATAATCGATACATTATGCATGCCTGAGCAATAGCAACTTTGCTTGCTGAAGACATATTATTATTATGATTCACTGGTAAATATTAGCATATTATTTAAAGCGCAATCCAGCACCTCAATCGATAAATAAACAAAGCAGTTAGACAAAAAATATGTAGAGCAAACACAAACACATACAGAGAGAGAGAGAGAGAGAATGAGAGAGTGAGAGAGAAAGAACAACATACCGACAAATTTAACACATGTCAACCAACTTGGACAAGTTTATTCCCTATGGAAACGTGTACAATTGTTATATAGTACCATGGGGAGTCACACACAAACACACGTCATTGTTTCATCTCTGCGTTTCCCATGCATAGAAATGATGCTCAAGTTAAAATGAACTTAGAATATTATATCAATGTCTAAACCAAACATATTTATTCTGTACGTTTTTTTGTGGAGGCTACAGAGAAAAGAGAAAATAGGTACGGGCTGTAGTAGCTTTATTGAGAATTCCACTGTTTATTTTCTTTCCAATATTTTTCGTCCATTTCTCTCTTCCCGCAACCCCAAGAAAATTTTTGCACGAAAAAAGTACAAGCTTTTCTTTGTTCGCTGGGTAGGAGTTCATTTCAGTAAAATAAATACACACTACAAGTACTTGTAGTGTGCATTTAATGCATGCATTTTATGTTGTCGTTTTCTCCTTTTCTTCCACTCCACAAAAATGGCTGATAATAAGTTTTGCATCTGCTACTCCACAAGAGGAGAATTTTGTCAGGAGAAAAAAAAGAAGAGAATAATATGAATGATTCATGATTAAGAGGAAGCGAGCAGTGACTGCGTACTCATCCAATCCTGTTTGAATCACACATCACATCACAAAAAAAATATCTGGATGATGGCAGTAAAAAGATGATTGATATACGCCATGTTTGAAATTACTTTTTCTCTCATTTTACATCTTTCTTTATACTTTCCTTTTTCAATCATCATTCCGTCATCCCTCCTTTCTCTCTTTGTGTGATAATGCTCAAAGTAACTTTAGCGGCTTTCATATGTTTTTTTCTTTTTGTTCCTCATCACTTTCTTCTTACACATAAACACACACACACATATACACAGTATGTTTACATTATTTTGGTTTTTTATCATTGATAAAAAAGCAAAAATAACATTGGATAAAACTTGATAGTTTCTAATAATGCTGGCCATATAACTTTGATATTTATCTTTTTCCTCTATCTAAACATGCATTATTACATAGATGCTATATAGATTCCAATAAACTTGTTCATAAAATCATACACATACATAAATAAAATATCTATCTCTACACCATTCTTTTACAATTTCCTTTATGTGCATACATACACACATACATTGCGAGTACAAAATTCTCAACATTTTCTTTTCTTTGATCAAAATATGCCAAAAATATATATACACATTTTTTTATTTTATTGTTTATACCGGTCTATGCATTTGAAAGAAAAAGGAAAGAAATTTGAAGATAACTCCAATAATAAATACATTGTTATTTCATTCTATCTATAGATCTCTCTCTCTCTCTCTCTTGCTCCCTCTCACTTTCTCCCTTTCTCTTTTTATTCTCTCACAGGATTTTCCCATTCTTTCCGCCCAATCGCGCGCCTTATGTACATGATACATTCACACACTTTTGCATTTTTCTCTCTTTCTAGCTTTACTTTACTTTTTTTTCTTCACGGTTCTCTAACTACCTAGCCACGTCAAAGATTGAGGATTGCCAGCATAAATGTTCAATTCAGAGTGAGAGAGAGAGAAAAAAAATCAGAGAGAGAGAAAGGAAAAGGCACAAGAACAAAAAAGGGAAAGGAAGACAAGAAGAAAAAATGTTTCACGAATTCTTGATACGTGTTACAAGTTAGAATCAAATGTCTTCTTGTTGATCCTTTTCCTTCTTCTTTTCTACTCGTTTTCATCCACCAAAGTTTTAGTGCAAGATAGAAGAAAGAAAAAAAGTAGTACACATTTTATGTAAATAGCTCAGTGTATATGTACACTACACAAAATAATAGTGAGCAGCTGTAAGAAAAATATTGTATGTGTACTGTAGTGAAAGTTATTATTACAACAGGAGCAGCAGCAGCAGGAGCAAAAAGTAGAAAAAGTGAAGAAATAAAGTTTGCAGTGAAAAAAAGTAAGGCAGTAGCAACAGCAGAAGAAGCTAAGCAAAAGCAATGGCATTGTCGTGGTGGTGGTGGTGGTGGTGGGATGCATGCATGCTTGCTACTGTAACTTTTTTCGTCTTCTTCTTCAATGATATATAGATAAGCATGCACACATCTCGTACATTTTCTCTTCTGTTGCGCTCTCTTTTCTCCACCGTTACTCTAGATTCACATTGAAGTAATAGTCGTTCCCTTCTTCTAGCAGTTTGCTTCTTTTTTTCTTCGTCTTTTTTGGGATATTGCATGGACTTTGGTAGGTACTTCTTTACACAAGAAGAACAACTCATCTTGGTAAGCGATATTTCATGTGCCACTTTTTTCTTATTCATTTCTTCTTTTCCACTTTCTTACACCAAAATTTTTCGGATTGAACCATTTTTTCCCCTCCTTCTCACATGTTGGTTTTTTCTATTCACATAGAATCTTTTTTTTGGGTGTGGGCACACCTTACATAACAATGTGTTCCCGCCGCTGCTGCGCTACCTGTATGCAAGTTCATTGCATTTTTCAAACCAGATAAATGTACGATGCGACGCTGTATTCTTTGTGTAATATAAATGAATGTACATATTTCATATTGTTTATATATGTGTTTTCTTTTTCAAAATTTGCCATTTATAATCCAAAACTTCTTTTCAATGTTCCTTTCTTCTCATTTCTCTCTGCTATACTTTCTCCATCAAGGTGCGCAATTGCATATTTTTCTCCGTGTCTCAATGGGTTCATACGATTTGTTGCGTTGTTCCCTTATTTCAAGTTGTGTGCAATACCAACTTGCTATGTCATTGAGTTCTTGGGCACATTTATCTCGACTCTGCTTTGCTGCTGATATATATATTTATTTGGAAGAATGAAATGAGTGGTGTTGATGTAGTGTGTAGTGAACGAGATTTTTTTTTCTCTCTTGACTATCACGACTTCCACCTCTACCTCCATTACGAAAAAAAAACTTGACATGGATACAGTTACAAAAAATTGGAACGCGATATCAATACTCTCTGTACGTGTAGCATATACCTGCCTCATCATTTAATATTTATCTCAGTACGTTTACTACCACTACTACAACTTTTATGTACTTTTCGGGGTGTAACTGGCTTTTTTTCTGCTAGAAACAGATTGCTACATTGCGCACACACAATATAATCTTTCATTGCTTGGAATGATTCAAATTTATTTTGAAAAGAGAAGGAAAATAACAGATTTGATATACAATAGAAAACAGTGCATTTTTCTGTTGTGTCTATAACTGTAATGACATTCATTCTTTTTCCCATCCAAAAAAGGAGCTTTTTTGTCGTTTAGACACACAAACTTGCCAACATTTAACGTACTTTAAAGCCGCCATCAACTGCACGGTTCAATTTTCTATTCAAAACTTAATGCGTAGGAAAACACTTGCTGTATCAAAATCCCCAACTACCTTAACCATGATCATCATACATAATCGGTTATGAATTTTTATTCTATCTCATACAAGAAACTGGAATAAAAAATTTTTTTTTGAATCTTCTTCTCCAAAAAAAAATATTCTACTATAGACAATAAAACCATTTTCTTGCTTTTCCCGTAAAACTGCGTACAAAAAAGAAGCACTGAATAATTCCATTTGTTTCCCAAAGTGAATACTTTCTCTCTTACTTTCAGGTACAGAGAAACATTTTCCATTTACTTTTATTGCAACTCTAGATTTTAATGCGTTTGCCTAATACTCTATATTAAATAAATAAATATTTGCCTGTATCAAACATATACATACACACATACACACATACACACATTTCTGGTGTTTATTGTTGTATTATTGTTATAGTGTATATATAAAAATCGTTGTACATTTATATCCTGTCTGTAAAATAATATATATAAATATTATAACCTTGCGCATTATTATAATGTGTTTGTATTACCCATGAAAAAAACCGCAATACATACTTATATTAGTATTATTACGGACAGAGTTTTCTCCAACTCTGGTGGCTACCCCATTCTGTACATACGTACCCTCTACCTCCAGGCCGTATTCCCGTGTAATAATTTGCTCTTATTGTCAGTCTTCTACTACTACTACTACTCATATTACTGTTATTATTATTAGTAGTAGTACTACTGTTATATTTTCTACGTATATAATGGTTACCCGATTTACGCCTTTGGTTGGAACAAAAAACTTTTCTTTTTTCTATTGATAGAGCTCAATAGAAAAAGTTACATTTTCTGATTACTGTTCTCAGTGTTTCTCATTCCATTTTTTTTCGCTCTCCATCTTTCTCTCTTTTTCGCTCTCTTTAATTCTGTTATCCCATTTTTATAAAAAAGCAGCTCTCTCTAAATATATATATTGTAAAAAAATGCCTAACACTATATTCTTATTATTATTATTATATGAAGCATAAATATCTAGTACTTTTTTCCTGTGAAAACCGTTTAATCTTCTTTTTTTATCGATGTTATCGTTGTAAGAGCGATGCTACTTTATACTTATTATTATTATCCTTTGTGCGTTTTTTGAGTCAATGTTTTATCCGCTATATATATGCTGCTCAATTTCAATGTGAAAAATTGAAGACAAAAAAAACACTTTTTTATTTCTATCTATCTCTCTATCTATCTATCTACCTATCTCTATATATCTATTTTCCCTTATGCTATCTTTATGCATTGCAAGCAAAACACTGTTATCATCGTTGTTATCATCATGTTTAAATCTTCATTCGCTAACTTTGGTCTTTGTTCTTGTTTCCTTTTTTTCTTTCTCGCCATCTAGGACTGCTGGAACGAGCAAGGGGCCAACTTGCTCACCGAGCAGCTCAGCAGGGAGTGCAACACCAGACGCAAAAACTCCACCTGTTCAAAATAAGTCCCTTCAAAACGTTAAACACGAGCCACATCCAGCGGTAAAATATTATATTAAATATACATATTACCCCTTTTTTCTCTCTTATTATAATAATACATTCTACAATCTTTAACATAATAATATGTGCACAGCAGCCTATATTTTCGGGTAATGTTTACTTACGGTGTACGGGTAAAACATGTGATGTGTGCATGATGCTGATCCTTTTATATTGATTGCAAATATTTTTGGGCGTTTCTCTCGACTATAAAGAGATAAGCACGGGGAGAGTTTGGTTTTTGTTTTGGGAATAGCAATTTCGAAATTATGGGGTTGTTGATCTGCTTTACTTTTGTTCTGTAAATATTACGTACACGTACACACATATATACTTACACCAAGTTTCCGTGTTTTCCCTCTTTGTGTCTTTGCTCAGAGAATAAAATTGTTTTTTTTTCTGCAGTTTTTTTGCCGTTTTTCTAGTGGTGGTAGCAATGACATTTCAAATGAAACACTCGTTATCCTACCCTACTTTTGTTGAGTCACTTGCTCACTTTCTGCAAAGTTACTTATGACTGTGTACGCTCCCCTTTATTTTATGGAAATTCCAGCTCTGTTATTTTTGAAACAGTGGTTTATAGAAAAAAATATGAACGTTTGTAATATAGAATATCTACATATTTGACCAAGTACAGCCTAAACTTTCTAATCATTTTGAGTTATTCATGCAAAACTTGTTTCAAAGTTTTTGAGCAGTCGTCAGCAATGTAACATGTTCGTTTTCACTTTTGCCTCGTTATGTCTGTACGTATTCTTGCTGTTGTAATTTGTTGATCCTTTTGTCATCAGAAAAAAACTAAAGCAATGTGAATTTCCATATTGGTATATACAAACCGCAATGCCAGGATACGTTTAGTACTACTGCATATGTATGTGTAGATATGTTTGGAAGTCGACGTGAAGAGAAAGTCAAAACCATTATTTTAGCTGGGTGAGTAAACTACTCATATTTTTATGCCACTTTTTGGCTAAAAGGAAAAGATAAATCATTGTCTGTGTGCTCAAGTGATGTAAGCAATTCAAAGAAGAGAGAAAACTTGCATAGAGCACTACTAGCTGTTCTCCCTCTAGTGAAAAGATATAAAATATATTGTCTTTATCCAACTAAATTGAATAATATACAGAGTGGATATTAGTACGCCAAACTAAATACGTCACTTCATTCATTAAAAAATGAACATTTATTTAAGTCATTTTTCACTTCATCTTCCAGTTTGTAAGGGAAAAAGAGAGAGAGAGAGAAAAAGAGTAAAAAGAAATTTTTTTATATATCACCAAACAAAAGGAAAGTAGTCATTTTAGCTTGCTAGAAGAACAATAAAAAAGGTATAGTAACAAGCAACAAATGTTATGAAGTACACTTGAAACACTCATGTATACTTTAACTAATATACATGCATAAGAAAATATAGCGCCGGAAGTCTTAATACTAGCAATATTCTTTTTAGACTGATATAAAAGCCTGTAGCTTTTCAAAAAATGATAATGTGAGAAGCAGGATATTATTATGAATTGAAGTGAGGAGAATAGCACAATATACAAAACCATTTGTTTCTTGTTAGCTTTGTAAAAACAGAGAGAGAGAGAGAGAGAGAGAAATGATAAAAAAATGGTTAGAAGGAATATAATAATACACATATCCATTATATAAGAAAGAAAGGAAAGCAAGCAAGCTCGGAGGGAAACTAAATTAAGCGCATAAAAGAGAATAATAAATAGAGGAAAAGCGAAAAAGGAATAGCTAGCCAAAAAAAGTAGGAAAGAGCAAGATATTACTTACATATGGGCCTATATAACTGCCGCAAGAGTATCATGTGATGTTAGGTGGTGGTGGTAAGCTTGCTTGCAAGACTGGTAGTGGTGGTGGTGGTGAGTAATATGAATCTCTCGAAGGAAAGTGGCTTGAGGCATATTAAGATAGATTGAGAGTCTTAATTAGCACTAAATGTCTCTACTTTTTTGTGCAGCAGCAGCTACTAGCTCGTTGAGGGAAAAAAATCTTTCTTTTTTCATTTCTTTTGCCAAGACGAACAAGAAGAAGACGAGAAAGAAAGCTTGCAGGACGTAGCAGAGAATCATCATCGTCATCATTTAGCTCTTCTTCTGCCTGTTTTAATAACACTACTGGGCTTATAGCATACTTTAACGTACTTAAAATACTATTATGCACAGAGTTTAGGGCATTTTCTATGCGTTTCTACGTTATTTGAAGAAAGTTATTTACATTGTTGGAAAACACGTACTTAAATGTTGTACTCACTCTTTTTCTCTGCTGAGAGATGTGAGTGAGAAGAAGCCTGAGTGTGTGGTGTGTGTGTGTGTGTGTGTGTCTGGTGTAAAATTTCACTTTGCTAGCTTTCACTTCATATAACAATGTTTGCATTGCAGTTTTCTGGTCCGTCCAATCACCGCACAAGATCAAATTACTCTGTACAAGTTGTACTGCTTTATCACTACTACTTCAACTGAGAGTACAGAGCACATACCCAGACTAAGAAAATAGACCTTTTTTGCAAACAAGTTCTTTATTTATTATTACTATTATTATATCTACTCAGCAGAAGAAAATAGGGAAAGCAAGTTTGTTTTAGAGACTTCTTTCTCTTTCGTAGGAAAAACATGAATAATACACCAAGTAGAAAGTGGCAGGAGAGAATGAGAGAAGGAAGGAGATATGGTGGAGAGAAAGAAGCAAGCATTTTCCAGAATTACGGATGAATGAATTTTATTATTATTGCGGTATTATTTTCCCTAGCTATACAATACTAAGTACATAATACTAACATTTTGAGAGACATGTGTTTACATTAGGAGAGAGTAGGGATTTTTTTTACAGGTACCTCTCTATTTTTTTCTCACTCTCTTCCCTTACTCAACTTGTTCTTGGCGTATTTTGTTGCAGTTTGTAAATACAGGGCGAATATGAAATTACTTGGGTAAACATGAGATATTCAATTGTGCGTAGAAAAGTGGAACGTAATACAAAGCTATGTGTAATATTGGTGTGAGTTTGAAGGGGATAGGTATGCAGGAATGCAAAAGTAAAAAAAAAATATTTTGTAGGTATGCATGCATGTGCTAGATTTTTTAGGTAACTTTCTTCCTAGTAAAGTGAACTCGACCATCCGCACCAACTACCATCATGATAGTAATAGCAAAAAGTATAAATATCTTTTAGATAAGCCTTTATTTGCAGACAGTGGTGATAAATGCCAAAAAAGGTATAGGCTGCAGTATGGTCAGTT
>JAHZMT010004678.1:0-22958 GCA_027743785.1 Sinhomidia bicolor | reverse complement strand
TTCTGCTGACATTACCTTGTTCTCTGTTTTTCTCATCATCATCGTTTCGCAATATACGTTTTTTAAAACCAACGTTGGTGCAGGTAATTCCTCTAGAATGGCACTCAACTCAACAACTTACCTTTATACCAGCCACTCACCTTGTGATGGTGGTGGTGGTGACGATGATGACGCATACAAAAACGCAATACGAACGACGACAACGACTACATGTACAAACGCTCACATTTAAAAAAAATACTGTTTTTTTATTGCGCCGACATAATCCTTCTGTTTGTTCCTAGTATACAGCATGCCTCTCTTCTTTTACAAAAGTAACAACCAATTGATTTGACTGACGTATATAGTTTTTGTATACGTATACCAACTTGGTGGTGAATTGGGATTATACAATGCAAATGACAGCAGCAGCAGCAAAGCAACAACAAGTATACGTAGGTATGCATACGTGCATGCACGGTCATCGTCGTCATCATCATGAGAATGAACGAACGAACACAATTTTGCAATTCATTTTTTTGGCAGTGTTAGTTCTGTTTGGGTTTTTTATACAACAAAAAAATACAATGAGAAACGCTCATCTTATCTGCTGTAATAATGCCAGGTGAACAATGAACTTCTTGCGCTTACTACGCAGCAGTTTAAATGGTGATGATGATGATCATGATTTAATAGTGGAATCCTAGAGAATAACGTTGCGTTGCGACATGGCTTGATGATGATGATGATTACTACTGCCGTTGCCCTCCACCTTCTTCTTTTTTTTCTCCGTCGTCGTCGTTGTCTGCTTTTGAAACTTATAAATAATAATGCAATGTTGTTGTTTGGTTGAGCGACGACGTCGACGACGTTGTTGCTTTTTTGGACTTGGACTGGATTTTGCAGAGTGTGTGTGTGAGAACAGAATGGTAAAGCCTTTCTCGTGTGATTATTGTAGGTAGTTAATTGAGTTAAGGTTGGTAGGGGTATAAAAATAAGTGTTGTGTGTAAGTGTGTGTGTGTGTGTGTGTTTTGGTATTTAACTAGTATAATCTGACCTCTTTCTTTCTCAATTTCACACGACTTGATAAATATTATGCCTATCGTCATGAAAACCTGAGTACGGCCGCCTTTTTGCTGTTGTCGTTGTTAATTGTAACAATGCAATAAATAATTTTGTTTTCTCTCGGCTTATTCCCTCTGCCTGTTTAATGTGTGTGCTGCCACTTTGGCACTTGCTGTTTTTTTGCCTACTCATTCTTCCGGACATTGTGTTTTATGATTTGTCAATAGCATGATGTTGATGATGATGATGCTATGCTGAGGAGGATGATGATTCATTGGAAAAACGTTTGGGTTTCAAACCTTTTTTTGAAAATGTGCATGCTCAGCGTTGTGTAATACTACGTAGCTCTTTGTATGGTGATTATATCGCATGACGACGACACATGTAATGGATTTTTTTCTCAATGTGGAAGGATTAAACTTTGGGGGCATTTGTACCAAATAATGCAAAAGTTGAAAACGTTGAAAAAAATATGCATATAAATAAATAAAATACATAACTTAGTATTGTACCTATGCACATTTTCCTGCTTAACGTAATCCAATACGTTATTCCATTAAATCTTGAATTCTGTTTTATTGACTTTCATAAGGTCATAATAATTGCTGAAAATGAATAAGTAATCTAATCGTAAATAAGTGGAAATGGCAATAATGAAAAAAAAAATTACTTATGCTGACGCTTGAGAGAAAAAAGTTGGTAGCTATTGTCTACTTTACTGTTTTTATGTATTTTTTGTGTGTTATTTGCTTTTACTGTTTTATTTTGCTTGTAGGTACGATAAAAGATAATAAGGTGGGTAATGTGATAAACTGAGGGTTAGATTCAGACAGAGATAGCTCTGCATAGAACTAGCCGGCGGTTCGTTCCCCGTTTTCTCTTTGGGTGGCGCAACGGTGTCTTCTGGAAGTTATTTTGCTGCTGTCCGCTTGTTTCCTTTTTTGCTTTGCTACCTGCCCCTACGAATAGCGTACATAAAGCGTTTTAGTTCTCAGCAGATTCACAAAAATACTGATGTTTCTTCAGCTAAAAAAATATAAATCATTTTTGTACACCTGCTCTACGGATTTGCCAAATTCAATGTATTAAATGGCATGTGAACAAGTGCGGCTCAGTAACTTGCAGAGTGGTAGTAATAATCGTGACTACAACAACTTGCAAAATGTTTTAAACATGTTCAGCCTTATGGTATGTGTAAAAGCACGCATGTATGATATAAAAAATGTGAAAAACTGGTAAAGAAATAAGAGTAAAAGTAGGTAATGTGTTTGTGTGTGTAGAGAATTTATCTGTCGTACACACTTGAGCTTATCGACTTTCCCGTTTGCCTTCTTCGACATGTTCTCACCACGTGCAGGAAAGATAAAGCGAAAAGGAGGGAGAAAGGGAGAGAGGCATTTTTAAGAGAGGATTCCAAAGAAATAGGAAAAATTGTTCTATTGGGACACCCACATAATTCTCAGATCATAGTTTCCTACTTCTCTCTCCTTCCTTCGTCTTGCTCGCTCGCTCACTCACTTACACACTCCCACTATCTATCTGTGTATCGGACTACATACATATTTGCTTCAGTAACTCTAGTATATATAATGTACCTAGTCCACTATGCTTCCTCTCCGGGAAAATACGGTCTTTGCACAATAGCAGAGAATGTAGGCACTTGTTCTAGGAAGTCTGCCGATAGAAGAAAACTGGCAGAGTGGAAAAATCAAAGAGTGCCGAGTATTGCATTTCAACTGAACGGTAGTAGTCCTAGCAAGGAGCAAGGACGACGGATGAGCGAGGAAAGTAAGACGACGACGATGATCATGATGATATGGTAAGTAGAGCTTTTCTAGCACAGTCGACGCCACCACCACCACTACCGCCATATGTGGTTATCGTTGTTAATATAAGCAAGGGTGAGGACGGGACTGTTTCTATATGTAAAAAACACGCTTGGTGGTGGAGGCAAGGCAATCTCAAGGCGAAAGAGTACAATTTTATCTTTTGATGATGATGATGATGGAGGAGGAAAGGAGATGGAAAATAACTGGAGGAACTCCGGTCAAAAATAAAGAGAGATACACTTTGTTTTACTGCTGCCACTACTACTATCAACACCACCACATCAAGCTATATAGGTGGGTAGCTTATCTTTTTTTCTGTTTGCAAAGGAATCTAGTAAAGGCACTTGACACGCTGCTGCTGTGTTATTCTCCTTGTGGTGAGCTGCCATGGTGGGGTGGTGGTGATGATGATGCAATATATGCTGTTGATTGTAGTTGGCAGCGTGTTGGCAGTTACTATAACGGCATGATAATACATTGTAAAGGAGGGAAATAAAGAGTAGCAAAAAATACTAGTGGTGTGGGAGAAAGGGGAGGTGTAGGAGGGTGTATATACTATTTTTGTCAAATGAAGCAAACCATATGCGTGCTTATATGTGTTTCTCCATCCAACAATATTGATATCTTCCTGAATATAATTAGTTGTTGTAAATGAGCCAACCGTTATAATAGGCAGTAGTATAATAGTATTAGTAGAATTTTGTGGGTGCCTCTGAGAGTATCAACTTTGTCTCAATATATGCCATACGTATTTCATTATAATTTATCCAAGGCCGTTGCGGAAATGTGTAGGAAAGAGGAAACCAGAGAGTGTGTGTGTGTACACGCTCCTCTCTCCGTTTTTGTTAACAGGTTTCTCAGCTTTCTCAGCAAATGGGTACACTGGATCTCACGTGTTACTTCACATTACCCACCCACATCACATGGAATTATGTTTAGCTATTTCTGTACTTTTCCCTCTCCGGGCTGTCCTTCAACAAAAAATAACAAGTTTCTCTACTGGAATGATAGGTTGATGGTATGCACAAGGAAGGAAAAATAAGAGGATAATATGTTCACTGGGATTCATGGTCGTAAAGAAATAATTAGCATGTGACTGGGTCTGGCTGGATACAAAAGGGTCCCGTATAGTTTGCTGGGAAAGTTTGGTAAAAGACATAAAAAATACAGGCTGCTGTGTGTAAGTTCTGAATTGATGGTTGAATGTTGAATGGAAGGTTATGTATGAAAATGACTTTGTATCTGAGTGACTGTGACTGTGAATTGGAAAAGATTTCATCGTTCATGCCAAAGGAAACATACTTGAATAATATTACAACTATTTGTTTAAGCAACAATCCATTAGAGCCCACTTAAAGAGTAGCTGAGTGAAATGTGTAAGCATCCAAAAGGTTATTGTATCTTCCAACAAGTGTACAATTTAAGTACAAGTTATCAGATCTCTTTTTAGTTAGATCTTCTGCTTAGTATATGTAGGTATAGGTAGGTATATACATAATTTTGCATATTGTATCATTATATTAGATAGTCATTTGTGAAAGCTAATTAGAGCATTAGGATTTGTCGGCTTGCCACAGAAACTAGCATTGACTGAGTGAGCGAGAGAGTGCAGATCAAAGGAGCATGGAAAAAAGTAGACTGGCTTCTTCTTCTTCTCATCCTCCTCTTGTGACGATTTTATTCTCTTGAAAGTGAACGAGCTAATTTAACACGTAAAGTGGACGCCTTTTGAACAACTGTATATTATGGGTAGTGGTGTTTGAAAGGATGACAAGCAGGGAAATATAAGGAGTAGTAGTAGTAGTCGTCGTGAGAGAAACTACTTGAAAGCACTTAAAAGGAATAATATGCTTTTAAAAAGGGCTCACTTTGTGTCTCCGAGAGAAAGGGAGAAGCTAAAGAGAAAAGGAGGCAGACAGACAAAGTGAGCTCCATGGAAAAGCAGAAACACAACGGGACGAGTATGAAAAAAGTCTCTGTGTGTGAGAGAGAGAGAGAGAAAGAGAGAAAAAAGTAAAGTGAAAGCAAATATTAGAGAAATGTCAAAGGTCCTCCACTACTGCATGAAAAGCTTCAAAGGAAAAACAAATAGGAGTGGTGGTGGTACTAGTAGCATGAAAATAGAAGCCTGGCAACAAGGCAATGTCGATATTGTTTCACTCATTCATTTTTCAGACAGAGACAACCAGGGTGGTTTTTCGTTCTAGTGACTGAGCTCTGCTGCTTCTGGAGAAAAGAAAGAAGAAGGAAAGAGAGAGAGAGAAACAGAGAAAGGGTGAGTGTTACAGAAGAATGCCAAAATGGAGTTTATCCTTAAAAATCGGACAAGGGAAAAAAGAAAGTCAATACTAAGAATAGTGTACTACTTTCTCCTTCTCTCTCTCTCTCAACATATGTATATATGCTATGTATATAATATGCATTACTGCATTAAAATGATACATATGAATGAATATACATATTTCCCTTGGAATAGGAGGAGAGAAATGAGAGCACAAAAGCTTCACGTCACAACAGCTGCAAGAGAATAGTACAACTTTTTCAAGCAGCTTTCCACAGAAAGTGTCCTTCGACTTTTCTCGTCGTCGTCTTGTAACGGGGTTTTTAGGCTGTTGTAAGCCAGCTTTACGCTTGCTGCGTTAAAATAAAGCGGCAAGAGAGCACCTTACATTCTCTCTAATGCTTTTGTGTTTGACTGCCTGGAGTCATGTTAAATGGAAAGATAACTGGCTGGAGAGGTTTCCTTGTGAAAAACCAGGAAGTGGCCACGGCTGCTGCTGTTCTTCCGTCTGTACCATTACAATCATGCTTGCTACATATTTCACCCCGTTATATATGTAGTTATTATTTTTACTCCCCTTTTTTCATATACGATGTTATTTTCATATCGTCGTCACCAGTGAAACAAAGCTCGTGTCTGTGACGTCAGTCATCCAACACATTAAAGTGTCGTGGTTGTCTTATGAAATCATTATGACGACGTTGATGCCTCGAGAGATGTTATGATGAAACAAGTCCGTACGCAGCCACGTCACAAGCAATTCCTAAGAATAGGCAAATGGGCACGTGTAAACTTTTCACTGATTAAATATTTCACATAATTTTCATCCTCATTGAATTTCAAGGAAAGGCGTAAATAAATAAGAAGCTGTGTATGACCGTGTGTAGGCCTGCAGTAGGAAAACTAGTACATTATTTTATCTGATAAAAGAGCCAACTTCAGCAGCAATGTAATAATGGCATGTCACTAAAAGTTCATTATTTTCATGTTGTTGTGAACCAGCAGCAACACAAGGAAAATGTCTAAAATAATATACAATTTTCACTTCCATTATTCTCCACAGCATAATTTATACTTTATCAACATCAATTTCCAATTCGATTAAATATTATTCGCATATGTATATCCACCCTAAAACGGGCTAAATTCCTTCCTCTTATTTACTAGAAACTCATGTACACTTTCCAAGAATTCGCTTTAGAGTATTTCCATGAATGAGTTTGAGAGACAGGAAAATAATAGCGTATTCTGACATTGATTGGATATCATCAACATCACCATATACTGGCTTCCTATCTCCAATAATATCATTCCATATAAGTAATGAAACGGTCGAGGTCGAGTTTCCGTTCTATCAAAATGAAAACGGTTTAAACGGTTACCTAAAAATAAAATGTGTGCGTGTATGCTTGCTTGCTTGAAATACGCTTTGTTTGGAAGAACAAAGGTATCAAAAAATATAAGCATGTATGTAGACAAGTATGGCTGCTCCTGGTATTTCCCATGAAACATTTATTTTCTACTAGCAGCAGTGGTGGCAGCGACATGCAAAAAAATGAGTATTAATAGTACGCCGGCGAATGTATCTATCAAATATATTAGAATAGCAGAAGAAGCCTTTTTTATATGCCCTTCACATAGCATAGGCATATATATATACACACACACATATACATGCCTAATCCCATGTGCCGGGACATCCTTTTCTGAGAATTTCACCGATTTCACTAGAAAGTGGATTTACAGCGAATCAAGCCGATTTCAGCGTAGACGTACCACTGGAGTACATGGCAAAGGTGGAGGGAAGAGGGAAATTCCTAGTACCTCTATCAAATCGCACGTGTGTGTCTGTGTACGTAAGCAAACTTGTCACGGTTTTCTAAGGAAAGCCATACTAGTTCGGAGTATACATACGTACGTACATATGTACATTACATTGGTATGCATGCATGTAAAATGCTGTCTATTTTTTCCAGCGTGTATGTATTAACATAAAATTCCTATGAAACTACAAGCACTGTATTTTTTTATCAGGACCCAGTTCAATTTTGATAAATGACCGTGAAAAGTGAACGACATGATGATGACTCACCACTGTTGTTGTTGAGTTCACTCACATTGCAAAAAAAATTTACTTGTGAAAAATAACAAAAAAAAGTTCCAATGAAAACACTAATTGTTTCCATGAGTCTATTCATAATGTATATGTATCTGTTCTTTGTCGTTGGCACAAGTTTTTTTTCGAGTAGCGGCAGCATCTAGAAAAAAATTCATTACAATACCTAAACCCGCCAAAAAATAACTTTCCGCTTTTTCTCCCAACTTTTCCAAGAGTCGAGTTGGTTGTTCTGCTGAATAAGAGATGAAGTTTATAAGTATCAAGGGTTCTCAGTCAAACAAGAGCAAACGTCTGAGTGGCTGATATGATGATGATGATGATGATAAGTATCATCAGCAACATTATCTTTTTTCCCTCTTTCTCTCTCTCTCTCTCTCTCTCTCTCTTCCACTTTTCCCTTGTTATTATCCTTCCCTCCTTGTTTGTAAACAAGATGAAAAAAATGAAAAGAAAAAAATGAGGACTCTCTAACAAGCTATTATAGGAAACCGCATGCAAACAAAAACACACGGAGACAAGCAAGCGGAAAATGATAAAAATGACGTAAAAAACATCCCACCCAACAACATCTCCGAGAGAGAGAGAGAGAAAATGCGTGCCATGTTTTTCTTTGCGTGAAAGTGAACGTCTGGCCACAAAAACAGATCAATACCATTAGATCCTTTATTCTCCTGTCATACAACCATTTACGTTATACATCAACACACACACATTCACAATGACAACAGATTCAGATTACTCTTATCCGGACAATAAAATGAGCTGCTACTTGTTTTTATCGTTATTGCTGCTATCTCTTCACTCGCAATACTGGGTACTCGTACCAAACACACTTTTCTTTGATGAGCTCAATGAGCATTTCTCTGCTTGATTATGATGATTACACACAAATCACCCAGTTAATTCTCGGAAAAATCCTTCTTGTCATCTACTACTGATGTCATGTTAGTCAAGTATCTGTGTATATAACTGTATTTTTCTTGTTCTCAAGGACCTTGATGAAATACTACGTTTTTAGAATTCATACAGATTGTACAAAAAAATATCACGAGTATAATATCCTTTTGTTTGTTATTTCTGACGAAAAAGATACTACAACTCCCTCACAATGGTTTTCCCATTTCTTTCGAAAGAATTCTTCTTATTCCAGCGAATGCCTGCCGAGTTTTCCCCGTAATCTTTTCCCTTTCAGTTTAAAGATCACGAGAAAAGTGTACAAGTATACGTTTTATCAAGAAAAAAGCGCGTGTGTCGTCGTCCTCTCCGTCGTCGTTGTTCTCTCTCTTACTCTTTCTTTCTTTCTCTTTTCAAACAAAATTGCTAGACAGGCGTGGTATTATATTATATTTTATTATATATTTTTTTCAACTTGTGTACCCGGTCTCTATATTATATATAAAAAAAGTAAACATACTATCATAATGAATAAATACATTGTGTCTCGACGTAACATTCCGGGAAAACTACAATAAGAACATATACTTTTTTCGGCTGTGGTGGTGGCAGTGTCGACGACGAGAATGGTGATGATGATGATGATCTGACTGTAGCATTGTGTCATGTTGTTTCACTCTTCTTTTTCTTTCGCTGGCCTTTTTTTGTCTGCAGTCTGCTGCTGCTTCTGCTACTACTACTACTACTACGGAGAGTAATAATGGCATTGATAACGTGAGTAAAGAAAGTACATACATAAAAGTAATATATTATTAAATACTATCTTTCTGTATATACGAACGCAAACTTATACAAAAAGAGTGGAATGTCTGGGAGGAAGGGGAGAAAAAAAGAACCGTTCATGGAAGAAAACTACTACGACTCTACTACGTACTCTTACTATTTTAGCCACCACGGCGTGGTTTTTACAGAATAAAAGAAGGAAGAAGAGGGGAAAAAACTTGTTTTGTCGGGGAGGAACTAGCGGTGGTAGTTGTAGTAGAGCTCTCTGACTCTTCTAAAGTTAGCGTGAACTTGGTACATACACAATTGAATGTAAGTTGTTTTTATAACAATAATGCCTATACTAGAAGCAGCGACAGTAGTAGAGATGGCCATGAATTTGAAGGAGTAGGGGTGGTGTGCTAGTGAAGAAATATTATTTTGACGCTCTCACAGCAAGCGAAAAAGAGGTGAACGTCCTCCTTCTCGGTTTTTATCGCTCCCTAGAATTCTTCTCAACCGAATGGGATCGATAGCTGGTGGTGGTGGGGCTGCTGCTGCTGTGTTGTTTTTTGCAGGAGAGACTCCCTCGCTTTCGGTTTAGTTAAGATGATGATGGTACCGCATGCCCCTTTTTTGCCTTTTCACACACACACACACAAGTATATATATACAGACAGACAGACAGACACGGACACGCAAGATAAAAAAACATTCTACTTTTCAGAGAGGAACAAAAAGAAGGAAGAGAGAGAGAGAGCTTTACTTTTGCTTCTTGCATGCATGAGGCAAGGAGAGTGCTTGAAAACATGAGCAATTCAGCAGAAGAAAAAAAAAGAAGTGGAAAGGCGAGTGGAGTCCCGCCAAAAAGGAGAGAGTAATGTATGTACAAGTGGTAGGATACAGACATGCATACGCACCCACAGACAGATATAAATAACGAAAGCACATACATTTCCAAAAGAATATTATGTATACATACATATATGCAAGTTATAATACACGCTGTTTTTGATAATATGTGAGTTTGTGGTGGCGGTGGTGCTAGAGAGGAGTGCTGCTGATGTTGTGATAGAAGATGCGTACCTACATTTTTGCTGGTAGACGGACGCGGACGTAGACAATGTCTGCACTACTCTTCTGCAAGAATAATACGCAACGTTTCGAAGAAAAAAGTGCTCGTGTACTCCGCACTCGACTCTTCTCCTCACTCACGTTTTTTTCAACTGTGTGTGACTTCAGTATACTCTCATCTATATACTCACTAATAAAATAAGTCGACAGCATAATAGCTCACCAGTACTGAGGGAAGGTGGAGGACAACGACTACGATGTGTTACGTAAACTATTCCAGACAAGCTGCTTACCTCTTCTTAAGATGATGATGATGATGATGATACCGTTGTGTCATTGTCTGGCAGACTGGCTAGAACTAGGAAGACGGAAGAAAGTAGGGGAAGAAAGTCTCGTGTGTAAGATGAGAACGAAGAAAAAAGTATTATGAAGGAATAAAGAGAAAATTGCTGGAATGAAAGAAAAGGACGGCGGGTACGTAGAGGAGTAGTTGCAGTTGTATTATTACACCTCTAGTTTGCCGGAATGGAATTATAGTAAAAGAAAAATAAATGTGGAGGATGATAGCGATGGTGAAATGTATGCTTGGGTGCTGTAAGTACTGTACTAGTTTTTTGGTTAAAAGTGAGAGCGTATAGGTATGCATAGACATTTTATATAAATTTTATACAAATATATATATTTTTTTACTAGACAACTTGGGAAAATATAGATAATTTGTTTACTTTTCATTTTAAACGATTATTGCATAGTGTGTATAGTTATGTGTAACTGGTATATGCACAGAGCAGACATGCTGCTGCAATGAAACAAATTCTTGGAAAGTTGTTCAAACCTCGACCCTAACGCTTGCTTACACTCTCTCCTTCTGCTTGTCACGGTCTCTCTCTCTTTCTTTCTCTCCCGGTTACTTTCTCAATGAATCTCAAAAGGCTTTACTTAATGAGCTCGCAAAAGTTGCTTTGGAAGTTGGAAAAACGCAAACACGTCAGTACAGCGTACTAGGAAGCCATGCAGGTGCACCACTTTGCCGACGTACTCAAGTAAGTTGGAAAGTAAACAAAGGAAAAGGGAAAGCCATAAGTCTGATGTTCTCTCTTTTTTATTGCACCTTTTATTGACCATTTCTGTTTCGAGAATGGACACAACAGATTGCGCAAAAAGTTTATGATTATTCCAAGTTGTGCATTAAAATATGACACTTTACATACATAAATTCATATCATAAGTACTAATAATAACCGTGAAACTCGGATGTTTCTTGACTTTTAAATAGATATATTATTCCAAGTTTGCTCGTTCACTCGTACAGTCTAAGTGTGCACCAGTCTAAAAATAAATATTTATAATGTTTACGCTTGCATTTCAAAAAAATTGATCAATGTAAAAAGATTTAAGTGAATATATATTCTTCATCAACAACGCTCTTCACTCAAAAGTACTTTATAAACTTATATTGCGTTTTTTTCTATTGACGAGCACAAATTTATGTATAGGTATATATTTTTTTGGAAAATTCCGTAACTGCAGATAGGTGAGTTGAGGTTTCATGATGTTTGATGATGGTGGGAGAAAATCCCCCAAAAAAATTTACCATGCAGGTTAACTGTAATTCTTTTTTTTCAACTCCCAACGGGGGCAACTATGAAATTCAAATAAAAAAGAATGGAACTGACAAAAAGAGTAAAGTGCTTCCAAGTATACAGACAAAATAAAGTAAATACCTAGACACACACACACAAGTATACTTATCAAAAATATAAGAAAATGAGAATATAGGTATTCTCTTTCTAATAAAGATACTCTAGTATAGCCTCTGCTGCTGCTGATGATGATGATGATGACGACGACGATGGTGTGAATAATATGAGCCTCCCCCGAAAAATTCCCTATAAAACGACCGTGTACAGAATGAAAATGGGAAAAAGGAAGGAGAGAGAGAAAGAGAGCGAGCAGTGGAGCTTTTTTCCCTCTTCTTCTGCTTAAGTTTTCTGCAGACGTCGTTGCCGCTCTCAATTTCCTTCACATTAAAACGAAAAGTTAATGGAAATGGATAATGGAAGCGTATAAACATCACTACATAGTCTTCTCTTTCTCATGCAATATAAAAAAACCTGTGCCACCTATAGACAAAATACAAACAAACCAACTAATACCTACTCACATCTACTATCATTTCTTTTTTTTCTCTCTCTCTCTCTCTCTCTTTCCACTTGCTCGTATTGATTGTGTATTTATTTATACGGTATGCAAAGAAATGTAGCTGACACTGTAGTAATAAGTAATACTACAAAAAAATAATAATACTCTGCGTTGTTGCTGAGTGTTCTTGTGTCGTAGTAGTAGTTGTACTTGAGCTGATGCGAATATATATTTCTCCACCGCACGGATTACATATTTTTGTGTTTTCATGCATACATAAAATTCCTACTTTGCGCGCTTACTTACTTCCTTTATTCTCAAAATACTCTAGCATCTCAATAAAAAAGTTCTCAATTTTTTTTCCAAAAATAGAGCAGCCAAGCGCAAGCACGTGATGGTGATGATAATACCAACGAAAAAAATTTTTTTTTGTGTACATTTTTTTAACTCTGTTCTGCTCCAGCATATTACGTAACAAGAAGGATGATGATGGTTTTTTTCCCTGTAGATTTACCAACAACCCAAATTCTTCATTTAAGTAGGAAAATGGCGACAGAGAGGGAAAAGAGGAATGGAAGAAGAAACGCAGAATTATTTCACTGGATTCTTTAGGTACCTTGAAGAATAAAAGTATGTCTACTTTACTTACTTTTACTTTTGGGTCTGTTTATAAGGATTAACGTCAGCTCAGACAAAATGACATATTCAGTCTAACTAATGAATATGTTGTAAAAAAATATATACATATGTTCTGTAGGAACACGCATGCAGCAAAGTTGTTAGCCAAGAGAAGATGAAGGGATAGAATAATAATAATAATAAATTTTCCAGATATTTCCATAAAAAGAAAAATTATTATGGTGGCTTTTGTGAAATTATTTAGAGACACTTTACTAAAAAATTAACTTTAATAGTAATAATTAAACTTTAAAGGTAATTGTCATTTCCGCTATTTGTAATAAAATGCATAGTCACGTATTTCACAAAAGTTGATTTTATTTTCGAAGGAAATATATAATCATAAACACTTGTGCTCACCAAGTGTACGTAAATATTTGGATACACACTAAAAGAGAATTTTGCTTTTATTGCTTTTATTATCCTACTTGTGGGAAAAAATAAGAAAAGAGAATTAAGTAGGTATTATTACGGTAGAAAGTATGTAAACCATGCAAAAAACGACGTTCTGCTAACGCTGCTAAATAAAATAAAAATTTCTGACTATTTTGTCAAATTTCTTTCAACTTTACAACTGATCAGGTATTTTCTTAAAAGCAATATCATGTACTTTCATTCATCAGAAAATCCGACAGTAATTTCTTTTTTCTTTGGAGTAGCGAGCAAATATTTCCATAATATTACTATTCTCAGGAGCTTCTTTCTTTTTCTTCTTTTTCTTGGCTTTTTTTTATCCCCCATGTTATGCTTTTATCAGAAGAGTGTGCAATAATATTCCAAAATAAGTCAACACTTGACAACTTGACAAGCTGCTGCTGGTGCTGCTTCAAGCGAGCAAAGTAAAAGCAAGCTGAAATAAGTGTCAATTCGTACGTGCATAACGCCATAAAATAGCAAGCTCTCTCCCCCTCTCTCTCACTATCTCTCTCACTCTCTCTCGATATAATAATCTTTGTAATAAAAAGTACAGCTATTCACCATCAAATAGTATGGAAATTTTTTTATACCACATAATAGCTAAATATACACACGTCAGCCACATACTTGTGCATTTCTATCACCTAAACAGTAACATGAAAGGCGTGAGCGTTTTCTTTGTCGCGTAATTGGCCGAGAAAAAAAACAAGTTTATGTGAGTATGTGTTTCTATCACTGGTTTATGTAACGTGTTGGAATGTCATGCAATGATAAACAGGAAAAAAAGAAGAAGCTGGTGATGATGATGATGATTAACAAAAAATTGAATTCTTCATGACTTATTTTCAAGTGGTAAGTGCTGCAGTCAAAACCATACAAACAAAATAGTAATATTGAAAAAGAAGCAGGCAGCAACGCAACAGCGAAAAAAAATTCCACTGAAAATGTATGAATGAGAGAGAAGAGAGCACACGTCATTTCATTCTCTGTCGGTCGGCAGAGTTGCTCCAAATCAAGAAATATTGCATGGCAGAGAATGAATCGAGTTTCATTCTCTGCAAAAAAACTATCATCTACGCACCAAAATAATACAACATGATGTCTGCTTACTATAACCATATCGCATACATATATGCGTGCGTTGCGTACCTTGAACCTACTTTGTATAATCTGTACATTCAAAAAAATTACTTGACTTTGGAAGGTTCGCCTATACATTGTATGAAATTTCTTAGCTCTGTTGTTGGCGTACGTATGTTTTTTTGTGTATGCCCTCCAACTTGCGCGCAATGTAATGTCGATGTTACTTGTAGTACGCCACGTACATACAGCAGCAGCAACAGCAGCATCCAGACACAACACTCGCGTTTTTTTCTTCGTTAACAACTACATAGTTCACAAACTACCAAGAGTTCACTCTCCCATACAAACTTGCTTTTCTCACAATTCTCCGCGTCATCATCATCATCATCAACGTTCCCTCCATTGTACCCAACCACCCACAGCCCAGCATAAAAAAACACTGACTGGCTGAATAAAGTGTTGTATAAAAGCTTCCATATAATATTTATACCCGTATAATGGAGCATCAAAGACAAGTTATGTAACAGTACGCTTGACTCTGACTCCACAGCACTTTTCTAGTAGTAGAGTGCGCGTTGGTAATGTTGAATAACGCTGCTGCTGTTGTTGTTGATGCTGATGATGATGATGATCGTGTAATGTTGTTGTTGCTGTTGTTGTTGGCGTTAGATGAAAAAAAGTGGAGATGGAGAGCGACTCAGAGAGAGAGGGTGTTATGATGAGTATGATAAACAACAACAGCGGCATAGTACAGTTTTTCATATGAATGTAGATACTATGCTTCACGCATCAAAACAAAATCCCACGACGACTACACACGCATTTTCAGACATATCGTACAAAAAAGCCAGACATACATCTAACCAGGAGGAAAAACGACTTGCTTGTTTTGCTTACTTTTTTTAATATGCAATAGCACATACTTCTTCATGCACGCTGAGCTGATAAACGTTGTGTATCAGGTTAAGTAAGTCAGATAGACATGACATTGCTTCTGCTGCTGCTGTCGCTACTACAACTACTACTACCGCACCGAAGAAAGAATTTTCATTTTTACTGCACTCATAGAGAGTCTAAAAGGTATAAAAAATTACCCTCTAAAAATACAATGTTAATTTTTTTTGTTTCATTTTTGGTAGTGGCAATGTTGTTGTTGGAAGAGGAAATAGGGGGGAAAAGAGTAGGGGCGGGGTAGGTGTGTTTAACTGGAGGTTTTTCCTTTGGTGTGGTTCTTTTCTATTCCATTTATCCTTTACATGCTCCTTCCTATTAAACAGCATTATTTCCATCCCTTTATATCTTCTCCCTCCACTTTTTCTTCTACTACTGCTACTACTCCTCTGGTTTATCTACATGAAAATTTCTGTGAGCGAAGAATGATGATGATGATGATTTTCATGTGCGTACAATATACAGTAGTAGTAGTAGTAGTAGCTTATATGGGGTTGTGACAGAAGTAAATGTTGTTTTCAACCCGGTAGACAGCCAAGTGGCAATGACCTTTCAAAACTGGAGAGCGCACGCTCACACACTCTCTAGCGTAGACACACACGCACAGGGTGCGTAAAGACAGAGCTTTGTGCGTAAGCACAACAAAAAAAATTCCCTCGCATCAAAATACCTCCCACTGTACCCTTTTTCCCCAGAAAAAGCAGAGAAACGATTTCTTTCTCGTACTTACGCACTTTACTACAGGCATTATAACTTTTCACTATCATCCTTTCGGAATTGAAACTTTTTTCCTCTCTTTCGGAGGAATACTAGTAATAATAAGTTGGTAATGGGAGCTGTAACAGCAGCAGCAGCAGCAGTAGTAGCAAAAGTAGTGGTAGTAACTGGGAATAGGTAAAAAAAGAAGGATATATTCTATAATGGAATATTATGAAAATTTATTAGCAAATGGAATGAAAGAAAGGTTTTTCCCCTGAAAAAAATATGTTGCTGGTGATGGTGCCGCTGAACGCTTCTATTTCTTTTTTTTCCTTCATCATTCCACCAGGCTGGAGAAGAGAAGGCTTTCTACTTGTGTGTATGTGTGTGTGTAGTAATAAAAGCACCATAAAAACGAGTCTCTGGAGAATACATCACAAATGTTGGGATAAAGAAGTGCGCGTCGGTTTCTCGTTGTGCGTATATTTATATCCATCTATTTACACTATCTCCTACACGCTTTTACACACACACACAAACATATATATGTATATATTATATATTTATACGTATTACAATATTAATTCCTCTTCCAACACAGTAAAAAAAGTGTACATGTGTGTGTGCGTTCTATTAAGTAAGTACAGGAACTTCTCATCCTCATTTATTAATATATGCATGAAAATATGCAGGATGACCAAATGGGAAACATTACTCTTTTTCTGCTGAATGAATTAAAACTCACATGAACATATCCATCCATCCATCCATATTCCCAAGGGATTTGCTCTGGCTTTTTTTCCAACAAAGTAAAAAAAGGAGGAAGGCAGGAAAAAGAATCGTAGAATCGTATGGAAAATGTCTATACTATTTCCTTCCTCTTTGTCCATTTGCTTTATTACGCTAACAACTTGTAAATACGGTAGTAGTAGACGTATTGAGGCCAAAAACGTGTGCTGTTCTGTAGAGAAAATAAAGAAGAATATATTTTTTATACAGTTTCTGTATTACATAATACGCGTACGTTTTTTATGTTTCCCAAATCCTTTTTTAACTGGTTATTGCAGCAGTGTGCAACTCTGTTGTTGACCATTGTCGTAGTAGAAAGTAAGTAGCATTCCAGCAAACCAAATTATTCCAGATAATACTAGATATACGCAGCGCTAGGTACACACAGGATGCGTTGTTTGACAGAACGAGAAAATAAAAAAAAACTTGTTCCTGACGCTGCTGTCATCATCAACTTTTTGTAACTCAGCCAACCTTTGATTATTAGGTTAGAAAACGTGTGTGAGCTGTCATTATTACTACACGCATAGAATCCCTCCACCTTGCACTACTGCTGCAGTAGTAGTTGTCCTTCCTATTTGAACGTTTCTTTTACTACTACCAATGCACTCGTTCTACTTACGCTAGTAGTAGTATCGGTAATAATAATACCTAATAATAAGCGTATTGGGTTAAAGTGCTTATTGCAGAAAATGACTATCAAATCAAGCTATAATTCCATATAAAATATAAAATGCTAATCCGTTTACTTATACATATTATTATTATACATATGCATATATATTTTACTTTTCTCATATTTTTCCATTTTCAGAAAATAAGCAGGGAAAAGCATTCCTATTTCTTTTTCCCCCTGCTAACTAACTAAATTTCTAATAATAGGTCGGCATATATATAATATGTGGTTTGTAAAATAATACGGGGCAAGTTTATACATAGTCAGTACCAAGTCCAAGTTTATTATGACGTTTGTCAAAGTTTATTTTTATGTTTTTGTTTCCTTGAACGAGAGAGAGAGAGAAAACATGATACTCTAATTCAACATACTTATTTATAATGAAAGGAAAATCTATCTTGCCTTTACGTATTTCCTGTGTTCTGGAAATTCAAAAAAAATGAAAATGTAATGCATGTATAACGATGTAAACTTATACTATATTTACAAAAAATATATATAATATACATATACAGTACGCTAGTTATAATAATTATGTTCGCAGTGCACGTTGTATATGTTTTTGTTGTTGAACTTTGTCTCTTGTTCTTGTAATGTGTCATCAAAAAGTAAGAAAACATCCGTTCCTGACAAGCACGAGGGCTTTTGGTTTTTGCTTCTGCGATTCCTCTCTTTCGCTTCGACGTCAACACATGCAACCATCATTGTCATTATCATCACTACCGTTTGGGGAGCATAGTTCAGACATATCTTTTGTTAAGCATCTGTGGAGTAGTTTCTGTGGTGGTGGTGATGGTGTTGGTAACTCAAAAAAAGTAGATGAACCATATCGTTTCGTTCAGATGTTTAATGGAACAACTACAAAAACAACAGTCATTTGCACAAGATTTTTTTTACTTTGATGATATTTTTTTTAGTTTTTCCCGTTTTCGTTTTTATACACATTCTAGTATTGTTGATTGTGTGGGCTGCTGAGGAGGATGCTGATGATGTTGAAAATATTAATTTTGTATAACAAAAGTATATGCTGCTGATATTGACGAGAAAAAAATAATATGGGAATACACAGCGTTTTTTCATGAGTTGATTAACTTTTTATGAACCACTTAAGAAACTAATTGTTGCGTGAATTAAGCTTTGTTAAGTGGAAAACGAAGGAAGTCTTATAATAAAATGGGATCCGGAACAGTGGAGATTTCATAATAAAAGAAGACAGGGATTTGTTTGAAAACTAATTCCAGTTGTTGAAAAATAAGGGGGTTTACGATAAGATGACAATCTGTGAAATTGCTGGTTGGTTGAAAATTAGTAATTAATTTTTTTTTTGTTTGCCCTTCCAAACAACGTACATATTTTTGTTGAATGCACGCTCTGATTACGAATATTTATTTATTAAAAAATATTGTTTAAATTGAGGCCGTTTTTAATAAGATTCATCTCTGGAAGTGAGCTGCATTGTGTTGCTGCTCTCTGTAATCCGAATATAATTTAAAAGGCTTTAACTAAAAACCCCGGGTATGAGCGAGACAGAGAGAGAGAGAGGGAGAGGGAGAAACCATGACTTTCACGCCAACTCCGCTTCTTTCCCTGTCACATTCAGACGAGGCGGTCACAACTTTTTCCAGTTGTGTAAATGATTTAGGTGAAAACTTCCTTTTTGCTCTTTCCTGCTAGCAGAGATATTAGCCAAGATGCTGCTGCTGCATTGTATTGATAGCACCACACTCATTGACTTGAGTAAATTTTCAACATAAAATTCTATAAAACGCTTCGATTATTCTGCGTATGAAAATGCTCTGATTTGGAAATTTTGTCGAGTATTTTTTTACCCATTCTTTCATTAAAGTCTGCTCTTGTTAGCGGAGAAAATTTACTCATCTTCTTCCTATCACTTTCATCCATTCTGCTGAAAATTTTTTCACTTAAATAAACAATTGTTTGTTATTATTAGTATGAACTGGAGCCTAAAGGCTCGGAACTTGTACGAGACTATTTAGTATATAAAATAAGGCCATCTATCAGCCAAGCGCCTTGTCCTTGACGCATGGAGAAAACTCCGTATAGCGACAAGGAGTAAACAACTTATGAAACTGATATCTTCCGACGACTAAAGGCCAACTCTGTTTGTTTTTCTGTTGGAAAACCACAGTAGCATTACAAGAAGAGACTACTGGTATATTTTTAGGCCAAATAAATACATCCTTATATATTATTTATTTGTACTATTTTCATCCTTTTACCGGCAGGCTAATGAAGCATGTATGTACATGTACATTAGACTTCCCAAAAAGGGGAAAAACTGCGTAGAGTGACAAAAAAAGCTTGCTAGTATTACTCACAGTTGGTTTGATATTCCAGAAGACGCAGAAGAAGAATAGAAAGAAATTAGCAATTAATTTAATGGAGACGAATGAGCCAATTTGTTACGCATACACGACTACCAACAACACAGCACAATATTATTATTTATTATTAAAACGTATTGGATGATGATGAAATGCGACATTGAATAATATCATGTTTTGCTATGTGTGTGTATATGTGTGTCGCAATTCCCTAATAAATCAGAGAAAACACGTCCAACCGAAAAAGGAACAAGAAAAACAATCTTGTTTTCAATCCTCTTTTCAAGTAAACAAGCTTTCTTCAAAAATAATCCATGTCTAGATGAATACTTTTTTATATGGGTATATGGTTTCATAAACAAAAATATTTATTTTCTCCACAATTACGAAAACAAAATTTTCCAGCATGAAAAATGTTGAAGCTGTTGTTATTATAAATATTTTTTCTTTTTTTTACTTTCTTTCTCTCGCTAATAACCTTCCATTTAAAATTTTACGGTTTTTGTACTCAATGTTGAGAGCAATGCATTTTTGATTGTGGCATGACAATAAGTAATGTAAAAAATGTTATTATATAATAATATTATTATTATTAAAATGTAACCGTGTTATAAGTCATGACTTTTATTTCTAGAGTGCTTTTCAGTGAACTAAATAACTTTCAAAAATATTTTTTTGCATTTGTAAATATTACTGTGAAATGGGTCAAAAAATGGAAATAAGAAATAAATTCATTTTAAGCAATTTTCTCTAGTAAAAATATATAAATATATACAGAACATTAAGCAACTAGGGCACCATCATCCTCCGTAATTGCAACCCTGTTGAGAAAAGGGCAACCGAAACTTTAAAAAAAATTATTGACAATAAAACAGAATTTTACGGCGAGAACGAGAATACACTACGTTGTCCAATTTGGCAGCAACGTTTGCTGAAATGGACTTGTGTTCATTTTAAAATTAAAACCTATATTTCCTTTTCAAAAAAGGGCTGTATACTGTGTACATAGAAACAAGACAAGCGCAGCCTTTTTTTATAGTTTATCGTAAAAAATCTTTTTTTAAGTAGGAAAGTAGGCAATTCATTTTAGCATTTATGTAAAAACTCACTATAAATAAATATATACCTACATCCGTTTCTTTTTAGTTTAGTACATTTTATTGTATATACAAACTATGTAGGCACGCATGTTTGCAAGTATGAAACTCAAAACTCTGTCACGTATTCAGATTTCAGTCCACTTACGAAATTCACCTTCAAACAAGCCACACGTACACTATTAGCATTCATCGTCATCGTATTAATATTATTATTATAGTGTAATGCACAGTGCCAGCCAAGTAAACACGCATATGCAGGCATAGGTACATACATTTTGTGGAATAAGTTGCCTAATCTATACTGGATTACGTAATCCTTCCTCAACAATAATTACCTATATGTATATTGCCACTATTGCTACTACTATTATTATTATTATTATTACGGTTTCATGCAGCTCATGAGTCATCTCTTTTAAGCTACTTCTCTCAATAAAGCCAGTAGTCAACCTATTTTTTGCGGTTTACTTTTTTTTCACTACTGACGACAACCAAGTCAAGTGACGTATGGAAACATATTGACAGTGAAAGCATGACAGTGTTATTAGAAGCACGGTGCTGGTGCTGCTGCGCAGCAAGCAGTGAGTTATGACATGAAAAAAAGGAAACGTATGCCTGCATCGGCAACATTATTGCATATATACATACATACACTTTTTTCGCTTACTTGGTCGTCGTCGTCCTTCCGCTGTAAATTGGTAGTTGATGGAAACGGCAAGCAAAACAGAGGGAAACATTTCGTACAGTTGGTCAGGTCAGTGACCAAAATGGAAACGACGGCGACGTTTTTTTTCTGCTAGTACATAAATATTTATATACCAAGAAGAGGCAAGCTTATATTTAGACTGCGGCCTACCTTCTATAACGTTCATCTGATCATATAATAAAATGCCATACCATTAGAAATTTTCAGCAGGATAATATGACACGTCGTTGTTGTAGGAGTTTTCTTTGACGTGATGGTGGAGTGGAGGTTGTGAAACGCATGCACGTAATATTGCTTTGACATGTCCATAGAAAAAATATAAAATGCATGCTCTCAAGTTGAAAGAAGAGCTGTATATATACTTGTATGTGCGACAGACAAAAAATCACATGAATATGGCATAAATATTGACATATGTTTGCAGACAGGAAGAAGGGTGGTCGTTTTGCTGAAAGAGTGTTATAACAAGCTATATGCGAGTTGTCAAACAGAAGAAGCTTCAACAGCAGCAGCAGCAGAAAGCAATAAATTGAAGGGAAACTAGATTACTGCGAGTATATTGCAAGCTGCGACATTACCACCACCACCACCACCAGCAACACTACTACTTTTACTACTTACACTTACACTCGTACCAACAACTGGTGCATGAACACTCGTCATGATGGTAATATGCTGTCAAAAGAAATAAAATACGTTGCGAATGTAATGCAACGACAATAAAAAAAAAGTTTTGGCGAATTGCGAATATAAACTGCGACGAGGGCGAAAACAGGGAAGAAGAAGAATAAGTGCATTTTTGCAACAAGGAATATGATAAGAGCAAAGCACTCGCTTTTATTTTTTTAAACCATGTTTTCAGTTTTTGCTTTTTTCCTTTTTTATTCTCTACTCTCTTTTGCTAGCTTTGACGGTGATGTTTGCTTTGATGATGAATACAAAAATGTAATAATAATAATAATAATAATGAAACAACTGTGGCAACTGCACCTATGCTTCTTGCATATATCTCTACCCTCGCCAAGTCAAACATCAAAACAATACTCTGTTGTCGTGCAAAAGACCAAAAAAGGTAAAATAAAATCGGGGAGAAAAGTTAAGGGAAACATGCACATATTCAACATACTAGCAATGAACTCCTCGACGAAGCGAAAGTAGAACAGGAGAGTTGGCTTTGGGGACAATGAGACGTGTTTCGTTGGTGGAGGTGGAAGTGGAAGTGCGCATGCAGTAGGCATGTATGCATGTGGGCTTGCATTGTTTTCATGGTTCAAACAAAATTAGCCTGAAAAGAAGCAAAAGGTTCTATAGTAATAATACAAGATTGGCACAAACATAACATATTGCTGTGTATAAGAAAATCGTATT
>JAHZMT010004677.1:0-11152 GCA_027743785.1 Sinhomidia bicolor | reverse complement strand
AACTATTATTTATTACCAAGACCATTTTATGTTTTGTTTTGAGTACTCAATTGCCAATATAAGCTGCGGTGGTGGTGGTGATAGCGATGATGATGATGGTAGCATTTCAGCATTCAACGACTGTTTCTATGCTGTCTCCTTCATTTCTTCAAAAGAGTAGCAAGTGAAAGAAAAATAGACAAACAAATACCTACAGATAATAATAATAATAATAATAATAATAAAGGTAGCCAAAGAGAATTCTTTTAATTCTTTTAGCCTCTCTCGCTGCGTGTGATATTGGCAAGAACCATTATTATCAGCAACATTATACCATTCAGTATGTAATAAACTGCCGATTTTCATCTGTTTTATTATTTTTGCGTGAATTAATTGCAATGAAGCTGTGTGTATACATACGTACAACAGTGTATGTGTTGATGAGAATATTATCCCATCATCATGTATTCATTCTCTTGAGCTCTTCTAAATCTCCCTCCACTTGCCAAAAAAACGAGATGCTGTTTTCAAATACATTATTCTTCTTCACTTGAGCCATTCATCCTATTCACTTTCCACAGGGGTGTATGCTAGCTATGTATGTAGGTACATGCACAATCAAATTAAATCAAGATGAGAGAGATCATCAAAAAATGAAAGATGAGAAGGGTCTTTGAAAGAAAAGCTCTTACTACACAACTGAATGAGGCAGCAGCAGTGAACATATTTATGAGCATCTCATGTTGTGAACTTTCTCGTTAAAGTAGAAATTCACGCCTTTTACATTTTACACTTTTTGTGTAACTCTGTGATTTATTTACCTACTGTTATTATTTATTATTATTATTATTATTATTATTTACTTGTTTGTTATACATGTAAACAGATATGTGTAAACAGCCTGCTGCTGCTGTTGCTGCAATGCGTAAAAAAGAATTAATAAAAGTAGTGTCATCACTGGGCATACCACCGGTGAGTTATTTTGAAAGAAATGCCACTTAAAGAGTATCTTCCTCTCACATTCATTTTTTACCATTACCACTGCACTGGGGGAAAATGGTGGTGGTGGAAACCACAATTATTTTATGAGACAAAAATTTCAAAACCAGCAAAAAAATATGCTGTGATGATGCGAGCATAATAATAACAATAATAATAAGTAATGTAGCAAGTGTGCATTCTACAAGTAGCAGCAAGTGCAGTAACTGCAACGCGCCAGCCAAAAATATCAAAGAAAAGAACAAAGAATGCGTAGAGAGGCGGATCGATTCATGTTGTAAGTTGAAAAAAGTAATAATAATAATAATAATTCTAGAATGAATCTTTACTTTTTTCGCTTTCTGTATTTGTATGCCTCCTCTTCTTATACATCGTTGTCATCTCTCAGCGGATTTAAAACAAATATATATTTGAAGACAACTGAAACGTGCATATGGGACATAAAAATCCTCAAACAAGCTTTTTTCGTGCAATTTGTGCATACTCATGATGATCGTCGTCGTCATTTTTTTTTGAATTCTAGTACTGATATGTAATATATCATTAATATGGAAAGAGAATGGCAAAAGTGTTGTAGAGAATGGGTTCCATTCATTCTTCAGCAAAGATGATTTCTTTCTTTTTTTATATTAGCAAATAATAATACAAACTCAAAAACTTGTACCTGTCTCCTAGATAGGCAGTGGATGCAGTGGTGGTGGCGGTGGTAGTAGTAGTTTGTAGTGGCATATTATTCATTTTTTATGATTATTTATTTATTATTTATCTCTGCACCCTCCATTCCACCACCACCATTATCATCATCACTACCACACAACTGATTCTGCCTGAATTCTTGGACGGAGCAGCAGCGGCAGCAACGACGACGATGGTGGTGGTGGCTGCTGAGTCTTTGCAGCATTTTTTACTACTTCTTCGTTGTCAAAAGTACATGACATGCATTTTTTATTTTTTGAGGAGGATGATAATGATGATAAGCGTGTTTGACACGAAGGAACAGTAAGTGTACACGACGATGAGATGATGATGAGGAATGCATTTAAATTATGCAGTTAAAGAGATATCCGACACTCTCGAACAAAAAAGCATATATGACATGATGATGATCGTCATCGTCATCATCATCATTCCCATCATATATTATATTAGTAGTTTTCTGTTGAATCACCAACTTGACGGATGAATTAGCTAAAAGAATTCATCCGTTTACTTCATTTTATTTTTGTTTGCTAGCATTGCGTTGCATGTGAAGGTAATTTTCTTTTGAGCATTTTTTTTGTTTCAGAAGGAGAAAGGTAGGCCTTGTACGTGCAATAAGCACACCCATGTCATGTTTGCGCGCTTGTGCTGTGCATTATAGCGTTACGTTATGTATAATTTAATATTATATCATTATGCAAAAACAATCATCATATTCCTGCACCGGGGTTTACACCACCTTACATTTCATAAGATGCGTTTTTTCATAAATTTTGAAGCAACTAACGACCAAGTAGTACAGCACGAGCACGTACACACTGAATCTGATGAAATATTTGGTTATCTAAGAGAGATGAGAAGAAGGTAATAAATGTAAATAATTTGGTTAATAGAACTTGAATAATATTGATAAATGATTCAGAAAAAGATAGGATGGGACAAACGTGAGCGTGGCGCTAAATAAATAATCATAATAATAATATACTTTGCTAATATGGCAGTATCTTTGCAATTACTGTAAATATCAAAAAAGGTTCCAACAAAACACCATCTATAAAAGCCATATATTTTGTATTGTAACACATTACAAATTTCACTTTTTAATCCGTTGTTGTATGAAAAATTGTATTTGCTAATCACTTGACGCTCACCATAAAGCATTTTTTTTTATTATTCATTACGAGTAGTGTGTTTTTCTTCAGAATGGGCTATCCTTTATAGGAACGAACACATAACAATGTTTTATTTTTCTTTCTAGCAATGCGATGACATTTCAAAGAGTCAAAGCGTCAATACTTTGTTCACTGATGAGCACTAAGAATTTACCCATCAAGGCAGCAGCATCTTCAATTCAGTGTGTAGGCATGGCACAATAGTAATAATAATACTATGAGCCACGTCAAACTTTCCATCCGACAGTTGATTATGATTGCTGTTGTGCGTTTCATTATCGTTTCCATTGTATCTGTTCACAGCAAAATTGCTCAACTGTCCCTTCATTTAGCATCCAAAAAAATACATTTCCATCAGCTTTGTACATCAGCAAGACTCTGTCAGTAATTTGTACAGAGAAAACTCAAATGTATTGTTGTCGCTACATTTGAATGGTCGGTGTCAATCATAATTACATTTTTTTAAATATACAAGGTTTTATTAGTAAAAGTACACATACTATTGCAACAATCGTCATCATCATCGTCATCACCAACCATTCTTATACTATTCCGATTCAGTTAAATTGCATTGAAATACAATTTGTTTAAGTAGATCGCCAAAATAATTTACTTGAGGTCAATCTAGTATCGCAACAAGGTGAAGAGGCTTAGAACAGGTAAGGAAAAATTGTTTGACTTATTTATTGGTGGTGAGGGAACGAGACAATTGCTAAGCTTTCTTACAGTTAGATAACTGCATGCTTATTTACGTAATCCTGATTACGATTTTCCCGAGGAACACATTAGACCCTTTAATTACACAATCAGTTTGATATGGTACGGCTGGTGTCAGAATAGAAAGGATTTAGAAGTTTTTTATCACTTGATCATATCGTTTCAAAATCTCCTGAAATCTCATGTGCTAGTAAAGTTAATATCGAATATTCTCTAGTTGGGTATAGTCAACCAAGTAGCCAACATAACACAGTTTGCACATGGGAAATTACCTTTTTGTTCCTTGTGTTGAGGAGATGGACAATCTAACTACTGTTTATAATAGCAGCAGATATATGCAAAAATATTTTTTTAAACTTAAAAAATATATAAAAGAGTTTATAAAGAGGGAAACAGGTGACACTATCTTCAATCTGCATTCAATAACTACCATAATTGAAGTTTAGAAAAGCAGCAAGTTTATCAAAAGCTTTGAATTAGTTCTACAAAATTAATGCAGGGATATTATATTGTGTTATCGGTCATACTTTTATTTTTTTATCTTGAAAAGTGTTATTTAACCTGGTTTTCTACATCGATAAAAATTAGTAGTTGGTGAGTAAAAGACGCTGCATATTTTTAGCATTAATTCATCCATGTCAAGGCTTGGGATTTCTGAACAAGTTTTACCAAGTTTTATCAGTTACGAGACCAAAAAAGCTGTAAAATAATACTGTAGCCTTCCGTGCTTCTGTTACAACAATAAGCCAATCTTGTTCTTTGTGTTAAGGACAAATTGAGTTTTACGTCGTTCTTTTGTAAAAAAGTTGTTGAAACCTTTTTGGTAAATCTGTATCATTTTAAAAAACATTGTCAGGGGAGTATTTCTCAAAAAAAATTGTTAGCAGCAATGCAATAATGTAATATGGCCATCATAAGTCACGTAAAAAATTGCCATGATCCCCAGTTTTACTCTTGATGGCAATTTTCTTTAAACCTTTGCCTCCCTACTTTACCCTCTGTAGATTATTTTCTCAAGTTGGAGACCAACACAACATTTATCCCAGCTCAGGCGTCTGCGATTAGATGCACAGCCCGCCTGGAGCACTTTTTACCATTATTACTATGATTATTGTTACCGCTGCTACATTAAAATATCATTATGACGAAACTCATTATCGTCATTATTACGCTTCATTGAGCATGTCGTAAACAGGATTAAAGAATCTTCCGTACTTTTTTTCACTATTGAGTTTGAAGTTGCTCTTCGACGGCCGAAATCAAAGGGGAGGACAAGCTTACAATTTCACCACCCACGTAATCTCTACCCTCACCTTGACCAAATACAGAACCAAATTAAGCATTTAAAGATCCTATTACGGCATATTTAGACTGTCGCAAATCTACCATTTTATAGCTATTAGTCCATTCTTGGAATTAAAAAATTTTTTTAGAGATGCCCTCTTTGCATTACTGATGTTTTTAAAAGCTGACCGTGTCCCTGAATAGTTTTTGGACGATTAGACACACACTGAAAACATTGAAAATGTTTTAACAATTTTTTTGTATTACCTAGTAACAACGCATAGAAATTTACACTTTGAGAATTATTGACTACATCCCAAGTCGACGATTTTAAGAAGTTACTACTTCTCAGCTTCAACATTCCATGACATTTTACACGGTACACTTCTCATTTCTCAGCAAATATGCATACATAGTAAATATGTACTCTCATTCGTTTAATTAGGTACCTATGTATAAATGTGAGTATTTTGAGAATATGAAGATTCCTCAAAAGTTGTACTACACACATATATTCGAAATTCATGACGTGCATGAAAAAATTAGGCTACTTCAAATCTCAACGTTTCATTAAAAAACCACAAGAATGCATGTACCAGCAGACTACCAACAATGACGTATGCCATGTACGTACATACATATTTACATACACGCACAAATTGTCAAGACAAATTTAGGAATCCCATCCCAGTTGTCACGCAAACTATCAAACTGACCAAAACTATAATATGCAACAATTCACGAATAAACAGTATATAAAATAGACATATAAAAAACAACAACTTGATACAGATGGAATTATTTTCGCGGTTAGCAGCAACGACCTAGATAAATAAAAATGTATTTAGTTTACGCATACACTCACGCACTACACAAAATGAAGATTGTTTTGTATATTGCAGGAATTCTTTCTAAATGCTATTTTCTTGCTGTGAAGTATTTTACGCACTCCTTGTAAACTACAACAAACTATTTCTACCAATTAAGGAGGTTCTAATTCGATAATGAAGCATAGTGCAAAGCTTGATGCCATTGTAATTCCTTTTTGTAAATTTAAAACTATTTCAAATGTGCATTGTAGCCGACAAGCACTAGCAAACTTTTACACCCACCGTCCACTAGTTGAAATTAACATAAGAGAGGCGTAGAATTCTTTTTTTACAAGTTAATAGGTATTCAAGGTTTTTAGCGTTTCTTTTCTTTCAAAATCAGTCAGCCAGTAACTATCTATATATATTTTTGTACAGATTAATTTGTAGGGTGGACTGCGTGGAAATTCTGTGCTGATAGCTTTTGTTTGGAAATGCACGCACGCACAACTTCCGTTTCAAATAACTCCAACCATTCAACTCACACCTTTTACTTTTTAGCAATCTCCGTCTTCATCAACCCAACCCAACAATAAATTAACTTTCAATGTATGCAATACACAGTATAATTTTTCAGTTTCCTCTTCTAGTTAATGCGTGCGAATAGCCACTAAAGTATTTTAACATTCTATGTTATCGTACATTGTCCTGCGTTGAGATAATGAAGGAGGTTTTTAAGATAATTTTATTCAAATTGCCTAGGTCACCAAAACTCATTTTGCAGTAAAGCTAAGTATCTCGTTTCGGTTTCGGTTGAATCGTGCCTAATTCTTCGTTAGAAAACCTAAAGTACTTATAACCGAATTTTCTTTTAGAGAGTTTGGAATTTGTATAGTTCACAACCAGCTGAGTTTATTGCGTGATGATTGATGATGATTAAAACTTAACTACCTGTTACTTACTTGCATGCTAAAAAAATCCTACCTTTTTACAATCAGTAACCATTTTTAATCTACCACCCGTTTGAACGTACCTGCTACTTTACACAAAAACGGGCACAAAAGTTGTTTTAGTAGTACCTCTCTACCAAATAGCAGCAAACAATTAAAATACCACATAGATTTGTCTCGATATCCTTCTAAAACCATATTCACATAACTAATGGTAAGATGACGTCAGGCTAATCGTTTGAGTCGCTTGTCCCTAAAACTGATTTGGTGTTGCAATATACCATATACACACACACATAAGTAATAATACCACTGCCTGATTCAAGCTGATTCAATCAACTCCAACACATTTATTTTTAAATCATCCACAACAACCACTCACATCCCTAAAATACCAGAGTCACTGTACCTCTGTCATGTCACTGATTAAAAAAATGGCAAGCTGAACGGTACACAATAGCACCCACACAACTACATCAACACTCTGAGTGATCACTGTCTCCATTCAACACCTTCAATAATTGCCTGTGTGGACGATTCAATTCTTATTCTCTCAAGTCAAGCTGTGAAGCCAATAAAATGATAGACAACTTTTGTCTATCCCTAAAAGAGGCTTTGAGCGCAATGAAGATCTCTGTGAGTGAGTGAATGAGCAGTCCACCAAACAATAGTGACAATTTTCATTTGATTAGCCAGTTTTTTTCTCTTTCTTCTTCTTCTTCTTCTTCACCATCATCATCAGCATCTCGGTCTCAAATGAAAGAAGAAGAAAAATAAGAAACAATCTTTAATCAAGAACTCTGACGTGCATACATTATTATTAATATTATTGTAGATGACCTACCTAGTACAGTACACATTTCAAAACTTCAGAGATGCTTTATTTTGTCATTTATGTATTGTTACTCTGGTGTGAAAGGAAGGTCAAGCAAAGTACCATTATGAAATTGACAAAATGATAGAAAAAGAAAAGAAATCACATTCTCCATGCTTTGTTGTTGTTGTATCTTACACTTTATTATTGTTGTTACAATAAAACAAACTAACTGAATTAGTTACAGAATTGGAAGATAAAAATCAACAAATTAGAAAGGACTGCGACAACACAGGCGGCCACAGAATTCCATTAGGATAGAAAAAAAAATTAATAAAAGAGAGCCTACTTTATTTATTTATTTATTTATTTATACAAATAATTTGCTAATCTGCAAAGACTGTAGGCACAAGCCATGACTGTTTGACTGACTGTCGCCGTTACCATGACATTTTTTGGTAGTACTTATTGTCATTTTGTCTTGTTGTGTAGAAGAGCTGTACATTGTGCATATATTATGCATTTACGTAGATTAGCTTTTTTGAGGCACTTAACCGTAATATTTTAGCCATTCAACCAAAAGGAACTGATTTAATAAGCGAGCCTTAACGCTGTGTGGTTCGTTTGTTGTTTTACATACCATTAATTACGCCAAAAGTTGAACGGTTGGAGTGTAAGATGCATTATTAAAGTAAATTTCATTACAGGACATTCCATTCCATGCGGTTTGCTTATTATAATTGTGGTCGGTTTGCTGATTCCCTACACCTTATCTGTCTGCGCTTGTGATTGAATTGGTAGTGGTGGTGAGGTTATCTAACTAACCACCACTGTGCGTATTTAGTATACTGTAGTGTTTTGCAATACCACAAGTAATCATAATTTAACGTATATACAAACATACAGTGTCCGTTGCGTAATAGATCTTCACCTTTCGTATTATTATTTACTTTAATCATTGCTAAACACAGCATGCAAATTAACTGAATCAAAACCTAAATAGCTCAGCAGCAGCAACAACAACAACAAACCAAGCAACTCTTTGGGAGACGTTACTAATTTAATCAAGATAAAACTTCCTTGAAGAATTTAGAGATTGCACAATGTATATTTGTCAAGTGCGTGTTCTCCTTGTACCTTATTTAAACTTTGCTCAAATAGTGGCAAATGACACGAGCAAAAAATAATGATGAACATTTGGTACATGTAAATATTGTAATAATATTTTAACAACAACAGCAGAATAAATAGCTATTTTTAAGTAATACGGCATTTTTTTGGTCAGCGAGAATAACGGAGCTGTCTAAATTCCATTATGTCAACAACTGTTAACGACGTCGACTATTAACGATGATGCTTGTGTGTGAGAGGGGGATAACAATCTTGAAGTTTTGATTACACAAACATATTTTTTTAAAAAAGCTAGTCCAGTCCCTTGATACATAAATCAGAGAAATAAATGTGATAAATATCAATATTTACAATTTGCAAACAACATGCACAGCAGTTAAACATAATTTATGATGTGAAGTGCTCAAGCAAGTCAACATGTTTTTATTTGAACATTTGTGTACGAAATTGGTCTTGTGTTAATTTAATTTATGCAAGGTTTTACTTTATCATTATCATCATCAGTATCATTGCAAAGTTAATATTGTATTTAAAGCAAAGACACAGAGGTGGAACTCAAAAAAACAGTGCTCAACATGAGTTCACAGTGTTGTTGTTGTTTTTTTCTAACTGATGATGTTATGATGATGCTGATAGATGGATAACTAAATTAATAGGCATTCAGCCCAACATCAGATTGTTATCTTCCTAGTACGAGTGAACTTTGCACATCTTTTGGGCTGAGGCAAGATTTATTTATTTATTTATTAGGTATTTGGCAAACGGATTTACTACATACATGTATGCATGCATATACATCAAGTGCCCACCCTAAATTGCTTTAGTGAATTCATTATCATTTTTTTGTGTTTTAATATATGTAAGCTCAAACTTTACATTATTACCATCATCAGTATTCCTTGCAAAATTTGGAGCAAGCCAAATCGCTATCAAGTAGCAAGTGGAATCATGTTGGTGATGACTATTATTAACTATAATTACGATGATGGAAGTGCAATTTCGATCTCCATCATATCATAATAGCATTTTGCAAGTAATAAAAAAATTGCAAGTTGAAAGGGAACATGACCGACACTGAAAGTGTAAAGTGTGTGTGCATCAAACAAGTTGGTAAAAATAATTCTGAGCAGGTAATCAATGGTTGTGGTGATGGTGGTGGAGGTGGTGGTAAAGGTGGTACTCAAAAACTTATACCGGTCTCAATATTTAACAGAGCTTATAAGCACGCTGCACTGCAAAACTGCATGTTTGTGCAGCAACCCATCATTAAAATGAATTTATAACAGCAAAGTTGCAACGATAAGGAGGATGAAGCTGTATGAAAGGGAGCAATAATAGGACTGTCCTACCGTTTTGCAGGTAGTGCTGTTTTGATACATGATCATCCCCATGATTGTTGCATTATTCTTGAAAAAAATGCGTATGTAAACCTACAAGGAAAATTGTTTGGTGCAATGAAATTGTGTGCCTCCCCACGTGTAACAACACGAGGAAAACGCCATTTTACTTGAAGAAGGTAGAGTTGTAATAGTAATCCCAATCCTAAATTCGTGCATTGCATTTTCATTCACAACAACTGCTTGCACATTCCGTTATTTTTTTTACCTATATGGCGAGTTACTAGAGTTAGTAGTAGTGTTGTAGTAATAATAGTAATATAGCAAGACAAGGTTGCGCAGTTTGAAATAAATTATTTTCTGCACTTGAGCTAAAATTACAACAATGTAACGGAGCAGTGCACTATCATAGCAAAATGTATATGTATATGCCTACCTACAGACTACAGCACTCTACTATCTCACGCTATATTCGTAGGAAACTTTCATTTTCAAATTGTGTACATCAAGTGCGTTTTCTTCTTGACAACTTTGTTCGTATCATGACAAATGTTTCATTTCATTAAGAAAACTGCGTAAAGTATTTAAATTCTAGAATGCATCGAGTTCCTCAAGTTGCAGTGTAAAATGACCATCCTTGTGCCAGAAACTTGTAAATAATCATATTATTACTATTATTATTGGGATGTAATGAAATTAAAAAAGGACAAAAAAATTGTACAATGTGCGTATTTACAGTGGTAGTCGTAGTAGTGTTGGTCGACGGTATTGTCAGTGTGCCTACTATTTTACCAAGTTACAATACAATGTTGTTGCAAGAAACATTTCAGCCAAAGTCAGACAAAGTAAAAAGGAAGGAACGTTTCTCTTTTTTTCAGTCAAAATCAACTCGAACGGATGGATGAGTGTGAGTGAGTAGTACAGTATAACAATATTCGTGTCAGTAAAATTGCCTGAAATGATTACATTCAAAAACTTCTCGATGCTGTGACACAAGTTTTATGATAGTTTCACGACCTGTAGTTTATTTTGTCACTCAAATCGTATTTACATGCGTCATTTCCCATAATAATATCACCATTGTTATTTTTTGTTATTACATATATTCATCAAATAAAAAAATGTATTCTATGAAGATAATATGCAAGATACTGTCGTCTTTACTACTATTCACCCCCATCGGCATAAATTTTACAATTTTGCAGGTGTAGTTGCTGCTGCTTCTTATTTTTCTAAAAAAAATTGCTGTTCCTTAAAAACA
>JAHZMT010004676.1:0-18349 GCA_027743785.1 Sinhomidia bicolor | reverse complement strand
TGTTTTCTTTATTTCTTCCTGTGGATTTTTATGATATGATGGAACAAGCGAAAATGAACAGAAACCCTGCGGGAGTTGTGTTTGTGTGGATTATGTTTGTGGTAGAGTGAAACAGAAGAACAGAGGGTATGTACAAATGAAGTAAGGAAGGAAACGGAAACGAGCAAACTTTTTGCTAAAGGAGTAAAGTAGTGCAGCAAGAAAGAAATTGAATTGCATAACAACATAATGGATTATCCCATGTTTTTTTCTCTCTCTTTCTCTCTCTCTTTGAATGACAGGAAATGAGGAGTATTCCACATACATTGGATTTACAATATCACAATGAGCCAATTCTCCGAAATTGCATGCTACTTGTTTTTTCGTAATCTCTAATCTCTCAATCTCTCATATACTTACCGAACATTGTCAATTGCTTTTAGAAACGCAATACATTCTGTTGATGACTCATCATCACCATCATCATAATATTTATATGGAAGGGTGGATCAGTGAATGCGGTTAGGGAAAAGGGTGAAAGGAGCAAAAAATAAAAATGAAAACCTTTTTGGCGAGTGTAAGTAAACATAGAACGATAGATAGATAATAAATGGGTAAACATTTTTTGTGACGTGATGATGATGAGCAAAAAACATCAAGCTAAAAAGCTAACATCATAATCATAACTTGGCTTTTAACATGTTCCGCTGTTGTTGATGGCAGTGTAAAAACAAAGTTACTTTTATCCTACCAAACTTGTCTGAAAGTGTAATAATAGAGTTAGGAATAGACAGTGTAAGCTCAAAAGAAAACTAGGAAACTAGGCAACTGCATGTTGTTTGGCGCAAGAAGCTTTTACCGTGCCGCCGGAGAAATGCTTGTTTGTTTCTTGCAAAAAACTGTTACTGCTGTTACTTTACTGCCGAGTGGTTCCGAAATCTCAAAGAAGAGCTGAAAATATTACAAGTATAATACAGTTGTATTTTTCGGTCTGAATTCTGATATCAGAATATTAAAACAAAAATTTCTTTGGGTTATAAAATGGCTAAATTTAACTTTGAAAGTTCTGCAGAGAGAATGATGAAAAATGAAAATATGAATGCATTTGACTGAAGGAACCTGTGAATGTAAAATACATTCATTACAAAAAGAATTTTGAAACAATTGGCTTACTTCAAATTTTTCTAGTCTGCAGCTACAAAATCTGTATAAATTTTATTCGTAAAGAATTTCTGCGGATTTCTACAAATCATTCAGCTATTAAAAATTTAAATTAATTTTATGTACATATATGACTCCTGGTTATTATATAGTTTACATTGTAAATGGATTATACTCGAGACCCGTTTTTGGCCTAAATTTGTATATATCTTGTTTGCGTCCTTCTTCAATCATTTTTTGCACGTCCTCACGATATGCAGGAGGTTTCAGTTCTTCGTGCAGAGTACATTCTAACTTTTCTTCAGGTCTAAAAGTAGAATAAAAGAATGACCTCTTATATAGTAACATAATTGATCAAAAATAATTTTAATACTAATTCAGCGATCTACAATGTAAAAGATACATAGAAGATCGCTGCACTAATTATTTTCAAAATCCACTGGATTACGTTATTCGGACGAATCCAGATCTGATAATGTCCACATCACGAACATACTCATCTTTGAGTGACTCCAATGCTTTTGGTGGCGCATCGAATCTCATAAGAAAATAGCTGCAAATAAAAATAAAAATTATACTACTGTACATGACTGACAATTACTAATTACAGAAAAGGGCAAGTTACAAAAACAATATATATTAGATTTGGTCAGTTACCTTCCCTCTCTGTACGGTTTTCCTTGCATAGAAATTTTAAAGGGCAATTTTCGACTACCCAGATTTTCAACAGCAAATAGCAAGCCTCTTTCATTGTAAATGTGAGTTGCTGCTCTTTTTAATATTTTAGCTGTTTCCGGTCTGGATAACCTTTTCAGGATGAAGACTGCTTCGTAACTGGGCATTTTCTTGACTTTAACTTATGTTGAAACCCGGCACTTGATAAATAAAATAAATAATTTTAAAACTTACAAATGCCTACTTATTTTTGGTATGTTGATGTTGATATGATTAAAAGAGATGATTTTAGTGACAAATCTCAACAAAAATACAATATTTGGTTTTGGAACACAAAAAAAAACTGTTTTGATTTCTGCATAAAATGTAAAATGCACATTTTCTTATCCATGTGACAGTCGTGGGGCTACTTGGTTCATCTTATCATGAAGCGGAGCAGTATACATAAATATGTATACTGCATAAAAAAAGTAAAGTCAGGTGGAGTCGTCGTAGTCGGTATAAGCGATACACGACCATGTACGTTACATAAAGCGTGTAGCTATTTGGGGTATCCTGACCATCTTAAGTTGTAGTCGGCTCTTCTCTCTTCTGTGCCATTTTTGTCATCATCTGTTTGTGCAGCGACTACTGATTAAAAGTACACTGGTAATTAATTGAGAGTATTTAAAGAGTTAATATTCTCATTAAAAATGGCACATATTCCAGCACTTTTGGTAAGTAGTTCAGAGATCATTTTCTGAGGTTTTACTAGTTTTTTGTACTTGGGTTTTTAAGTTTTAACTACGCAACTCACTTCATCAAGTGAAGACAAAATCATTACCGAACAGTTATAAAATGATTTTTTGATACTTTAATTTTAATTAGTGATTACCAGAAAAGACTTTCATATGTACATTATGTGTTTATGAAAATATTTCCAGGCAAGGAACTTTTCCACGGCGTCAGTTGCCCAACAACTGGTAAAAGTAAGTGGCACAATTGATTGTTTATGACCTTGTGTTTGTTATTATTGTTTTAATAGAGGTTAAAAGGGGTTGATCAAGGAAAATATACAATGCGCAATACAATTTTTATGTGCAGGCTCCTATCCAAACCTTTGGAACTGAAGGTCGTTACGCGGCCGCTCTTTACTCTGCCGCTTCCAAACAAAAACAACTAGATCAAGTTGAAAAGGACTTGAAAGACATCCATGGAAGTTTGAAATCAAAGGGTCGCTTAACTGACTTGCTGTTGGATCCTTCCATCAACAGGAATAAGAAGAGGGACATTGTAGCCAGTGCTATTGGTCAAACTAAGGCATCCAAGTTGACTGGAAATTTACTCGGTAATGAAGCTGAAAATGTTTTTCAAATTAGTATTAGTCTCACAACTTTTGATTGGATGATGTGGAACTAACAAATAGATTTGGCGAAAGTTGGTTCTGATCGGGTTAATATTTTGTTTTGTTTTTTTCAAAAAGCTTTGCTCGCCGAGAATGGAAAACTTTCCAAGCTCGAAGGAATCGCTTCAGCTTACTTCACCATCATGAGCGCTCACCGTGGAGAATTAGAATGCGAGGTCACTACTGCTCAGGTATTGCATTCCATTTTTGTGTTTTTAAAAACTTCTTTACTACTGTTAATAATGGCAGCGTGACTACATCTGGTTTTCTTATTCAAAATCTTGTGCAGGCTTTGGATGGACCCATGCAGCAGGAGTTGGAGGCTGTTCTGAAGACCTTTGTGAAATCCGGTACTATCATCCTAAAATCAAAAGTGGATCCTACTATTCTTGGTGGCATGATTGTATCCATTGGTGACAAATATGTTGACATGAGCACTTCAGCAAAGATCAAAAAGTACACTGATCTTATTCAACAAGCCATTTAATTATACGTAGTTATGATTGTATTCAGTCAACTTGCAAAAAAGTTCATTCAACAAAATGTAGTAATGTATTCAAATCAACGCTGTTTGTCTCTAGATCATCTACGTGTAAAATTTTAGTTGTAAAAATATTATTGTTGCTACAAAAACAAAAATGATATATAATGCTGGCTGGTGGGCAAATAAAAAAGTCAAAACACCTATATACTTCTCCAAAATTTAAAAATGATTGTTTTTCTTCTCAATTTGAATCTTTATCAATTGTTTATTCGTAATTTTTCTTTTAAAACAACTAGCTTCTACACAATAGAACGATGAAATAAAAACAATTGCAGTAGAATATATTATAAGTAATAGAACAGTACATGCTTTAGAAGAATCATTCACAAAGAAAATTAACTTTCTTATTATTAGGTATTATTACTCCAACGTCTAAAGTTTTGTTTTAAATTATCTACAAACATTAACAGCACAGGAATAAATTGCATCGAAAGAAGAGAGCAATTTTTTTTAAACTGAGATTTTGATAAAAGATTTTTTGGAATATTGACCTATGCAATTTAAAAGAGAAAAACTCGTTTACACCATACTAATTTTAAGCTCTCACATATTCCTGCTAATTAAAAAAATTACCTGACAAACGTATTCAGAATAATTACATCTATAAATACAAAAATTAAACTTGTTTCATAAAATATTACATGGTTTATTTATGTAATTATCTGAAAAAACCGTAGGGTACATAACACTATTAATTACGCATTTTACTAAAAGTATTCACAATAGTTTACGTCCTGGATTTGTAGCTAATTTTTCTAAATTAGCGTTCCCTCTACTTCTACATCAACTCGTGATCTTTTAGATGATTCTGATTCTTCCTTAGAGACTTCCTCGTTGGTAGGACAGAGTTTCCTTTTGGAACCAGAGAATACCTCAGGTGCATCAGAAAGTCGGACAATGATGCAAGTCATGTTATCACAACCGGTGCCGTCACCGCAGGTATCTGATGCAAGGCAAGAATCAAACAGCTGAAAAACCAGAAATATCCAAAAATAAAGCATCTCATCACAAAATGACAGAACAGAACTATCAAAAAACTAGGTCTCTGTAGTAGTAAAAACTGACAGATTGCCAGTCAAGTTTACCTCTTCACAAACTTTCGACAATGCATCGTTCTTTTCCAAACGTTGCCCACATAGTGACAGTCCATCGGCTTCCCATTTCATAAAACATACAACGGCAGTTGCCCCAGAGTCATAGCCAGGTTCTGGTATCTCATTTAGGAACCTATCATCTTCAGCCTCTTCATCGTCCTCGTATTCTTCGTCGTCCTCATCTTCATCAGACTCATCTTCCAAATCCTCTTCCTCGTCCTCCACGTCAGAGGAATCATCACTGTCCTTATCACCCATGTTGTAGCCTGCGTCATCTTCATCAGATTCATCCGAGTCGGAGCAGTTAAATCCTGCTTCATTGGCAAATTGGGCACTTTTACGTGGCGAGCTTCTCTTTTCTTGCTGTTCTTCTTCTTTTGGTAATATCGGAACAGGATGAACTTTTTTTCTTCGTGGAGTCGTCGTAGGAGTAGTTTCACTCGTATCTTTTGATGCATTATCACCATTTCCACTATCTTTGCTATCCCCTCGTTCACCGTTGACAACTGTAGTGGATTTATTCTCCTCTCCGTTTTCAGATAACTTGACTAACTCTGTTTCCACAGAAGTTTCTTTTTTATCGGTTGCCCCGCTTGTCTCATTTGACGAGTTTCCATTAGTCGCTGCTGAAACTGTTGTTGTTGAAATGGAATTTGGTTCTGGTTTTTCTGGGGTGGCTTCGGGCTCTTGGCATTTTTTCGCCTCCAATTTCTCTTCTTCTGTTTTTGGAGTTTCCAATTCTATTTTCTTCCCTTCAACTATCAGCTCGTTACTATTTGAGTCATTTTTTTCAGTCTTAACTTCTTCTGACGATGGAGTAGCAGCTGAGGATAAAGATGATTCTCCATTTACTTTTACGCTTGGATCAACAGCACTATCTGATTTAGATGCAGATGAGGAGGAAATTGAAGCACTTGCAGATGTTTCTGTTTTTGAAGAACTTGTTGGCGATGACGATGATCCTCCTGCGTTACCAACTGACTTTGAAGATCCCGGCTTGCAATTTGGATCTTCCTCTTCCGCTGTCTTTTCAGCGCCTTCTTCATTTGAGGTGGCGTATTTGGCGACCAATTTATCCAAAGGCATCGTCGCTTCCTCGTAAAGTTGTCCAACATTTTCCTCCTCGTAATCTACTGCTGACTCTTCCTCATTTTCACCCCTGTTAGTTGACTTTGCTAATTTCTGAATTTCTTTAAGCACTTCTGGAGTCTTAATGCTTGCATCAATTTTCAGATAACACTCCTCCAGCGCCTTCACAAATTCCCCATTTTTATACGAAACACAGGCCTTCAGCATATCTGGCAAGTGTCGCGATAAATATATTGCTACTTCTGCACCTCCGTGGCCATCATACACCGCAAATAGTGATGAACTATCGTCGAAAGAGGCTATGCAATTGTGAGCATCCTATAACAATAAAATATTACAACATTCATTCCTCTCACTCAGCTAGCTGCGTAAAGTTAAAACATGTGGTTTTTCATCTTCAATCATTCACTTACTTCTTGAGTTATTCTCCATCCTTGCATGGAGCAAGCCCCAAACTTTAATTTGTTTCCTTCTCCATCCTGCGACTGTTTCTCCGTCATTGGCTCTGACAGATACGCACCCATTCTATCTGCGTTTGTTAGAGTATATTTCCACCTTTCACCCTTCAAAAATACCAAAAGATATTTCTTTAGTAGTAAAATAAAATTAGAAAATTAGCATAAAATATAAAATTCCTTTAGCATAAAATAATTAAATTAAATTTTTAAAAATATATCGCATAAATTATCTAAACAATAAAATAACTTACCTTTAACACCGGTTTTTTGTCGATTTATTCCCGTCTCCCTAATTTCCCGCTGAACAATGACAACTGAACTGTCCCGTTAATCAGCGTCCGCTCAATCATACACTACAATGTCACTGTCACCTCACTGTAAAATACTTTGTCAACTTTTTACTTTCAATTAAATCTTTAAAAAGCTAATATATCGGCAAGACAGTGTGTCTTTCTGCCTTCTCTAACTCTTTGTTGAACACTGAACTGAACTATATCCTGGACTTTTATATCTTATCAAAACCCTTTGAATCCGCTTTGCTTAACAAACAGTGCAGTGGAAACAACACTACTGGCGCTGGCGACAGACAAAGCATTTAATTATTAGTAGTATTATATTTTAATCAGCTTATCTTCCTCTTACTAGCCACTCATTCACAAAGACAGAGCGAAAATGCAGCACACTTTTTCAAAAGGTAAAAAGTTGTGGTAGCGCCAAAGCCAACCTGAGAAAATATGTAGCAAGGTAAAAAAAATTGATTGAACGCTAAAGCAAGTAGCAAGTAGCAGCAGCACAGCAGAGTAGAAAGAGAGAAGAGAAGTGACTGGCCGTCTTCGCACGTATACGCATACTTTATACCTGATGCCTGATTCACTTATTCAAACCAAATAGATTTTTAGCAGCAGATACAGTACAGTACACACTCAAACCCGAATACACAAATTTTATAAAATAACTACACTCGTCGCATAAATGAGTATACAACACCGTGTTCAGCTCAGATCCAGCCAGATAGCCGTGTGTTTTTTAAAAATTCACACCTTATAAACCAAGCAAGCTATCAAGCTACCATCCATTCTGGAAACACAGGGTTATGCAGCATATTAAATCATATTAAATTTGTCGTGTTTGTCTGTCCGTCTTTTTCCCCCAATATTTTCTTTTGATTATTCCATTCATCTATTTGGTGTTTGGAATCCAAATTCGATTCGGTATCCAAACTTTGGATACCGAATCTAATTGGCGTATTCCTGCTTTATAGATGCTTAAAATGTGGAAATATTACGGTCACGTTACGTTGGAAATTTGTGGATTTGTATTAGCTGATGTTCTCAAATTTCCGTTATACGTTCGTTTTCACGTTGAAATTAACAGAGCCAAGTCAAGTCATAGTCATTAGGGATATTACTGAGCTTGTTTTATGACGTGATTATGTAAGTATTATAGCGTTTTTTGAATGTTTTACTACGTCGTTCTTTTGTTAAAACAGCGGATATGGAATAATATGGATAAAGGATAATGGAAGTATGTATTCTCTGTTTTAAAAGCTACTACGATAATGCTTCAATGGTTGTTGTTTGTGAATTCATGAATGAGTAATGCTTACCGGTGTACAATAAAAACTGTTGGAGTTTGAACTATATACACACAATGATCGCTTAAAGAAAGCGCAGCTCAAGCTACACCGACAAAGGTGTTCCATAGAGACCGGTAGTGAGCAATAATAGCCTAAATTTGAACCGAAAGGGTAAACTTAAATATTATATACATATCATGCAAGATCAGTGATCTGAAATCACTCAAGAGCTACAAATTCTGATGAATAAAGAACAATCGTCTCAATATACCCCAAAAACTATCTGTAAAACAACCCTTTTGTAACTTACAAGTGGCTTAAATTTCATTGAAAAGCAATAATTTATTGTGTTGCTATAAGAAAAATTACTTCGAAAGTCTTCATTATTAATAGAAATTGAAACTGCTTCCTTGGTTATACACAATTTCAAGTACCCATTCAACATTTGCAAGTTTATGTATGAAAAAAACGAGCAACAAATGACTTGTACAAAAAAAATTAAAATACTCAAAACAGAAGAGTAAGACAAATCACTTATACCACAAATACTCAGTGAAAAAATCTGGCATCGATTTACATTAATGAACGTATTTTATTTTATAGAAAAATGTTTACTTTGCCTCATATTGTATATTTTAATTTAAACTAGTCTTATTAAGATACTTAAATAAAATATAAACACTGATAGAATTTTTTATACACAAATTACACAATCATTTCAAGTTCCTTTGCGTATTCAATTGAATCTTTAGCCAAATCGTAAGACGGTATACGATCGTCTTGCTTTTCTTCTGTGACAAAGTAAAATAGTTTATCCTTGCCAAGAGTCCATCCGCGCTGAAAAATAATTAATTTATTAATTTTAATTAATTTTTTATATTTATAATTATAAGAGATAAATTAAAGTATAGATCTTACCTTTGTTGCATAAGTATTTAGCTGGGTTCCATTAATGTTCAGAACTTTTGCTGCATCATCCATGTGAAGACGGCTGTATGATTTTTCAATACACGTTGCAATTTCATCGCGAATGGTGTCCAAAAGAATATCAATGAAAAAGTTATAAGCTTCTGAGGGAACAATGCGTTTTGCCAAAAAGATCTGTTAAATTAAAATTATGTAGGCACATAATTAATTAATATTTGTCACACTACAATAAATTTTAAAAGATATCAAAACGTCCGAATTTACTGATTATTTTTATACCTTATTATAACGTCCTTCCATCAAATACTGTTCTAACGACACAGCATGCTTAATGTACACGTTTTCCAACACGTGTAAATCTGGATGTGCAAATAATTCCAACTCAGTGTGAAATTCAGCAACACGGTTTTGGCTCAAAAGGCACAGTAAATTTAACCCAAGAAGTTCGCACTTGAAGGATGATTCTGGTAACTCGTCTCTGTTAAAAATACAAAGATTGCATTGAAAATCTTACATAAAATTATGATGCAAATAAAAATGAAATTCAGACTTCATTGTATTGTATTATCAAATTACTTAAAGTCCAAGTAGTAGCATTTCAATTGAGCTATATAGCGCTCAAATGATGGAATATCCCTTTTTGCAACACTCCAAAAGGCACCAATTTCCAAAACATCCCTGGCAATCATGTTTTCCTCCTTTGAAGATTTCCCAGTGGACTCGGGAAGAAATGTAAGGTGCGTCATTACAATCTATTAGAACAAATAAGTATTAACAATTTTTCACACCTGATTTAATAGCTGCCTGTTTAATAACCAAGTAACCTCTTATCCATCTTTAAATTATTATATTATTTACCTTTAAACGATTTAGCAGTTCTCCACACTTATCCAAATTTGGTTTATTTCCTGCATTCCATTCTTTAGCAAGTTCCCGTCTTAAACTTACAGCTTCTTGCAAACTTCCTTGACCCATCTTTGAATTCATCATGTAAAACTAATTACGTGATATAATCGTTTTACTTTTACTGGTAGCACAGTACTATTGATACTGATAAATTATAGAATCACTGACGACAAGACAACTGTTAAAACTATACACCACGAACTATCAACCAACCAACAACCAACCAACAGCAATGACTTGCAATATATTAAAATATAATATTTAAAGCACCAAATACTGCTAAAAACACCTTCAGAGTACAATTTGACACGGAACTCAACTGTAAACTAGTTTTCTGTAATATTTAGCAAGTTGAACAATTAAATAACTTTAATTGACTTCAGTTTTGTAGCGCACATCAGATGATATTGACGTCTCTACAATCTCTTGTTGTTTACGTTATGGTACGTCTACAGCTTTCTTTGCTTCTTCTGTCTACCTGCCTTGATGACCATTCATTGCAGTAGTGTTGGGGAATGTTGACAGTGAGTCAGCGAAAAAAGCCCTGAAAATATACATATTTAGAAACCATCGAGTGATCATTTCATCCCGTGTATTTTGCGGGAGCTAGTCTCTTCTGTTTACTTTAAAAGTCAGCAGTCGCAGTCATCAATCAGAATTTACAGTTTGTCAAAATTCCTTCGTCTCTTTTTATCTTCGCTTCCTCATCCGCTCAGCTGACTAATTAAGTTGATTGATAAGCAAAGTTATTAGGTATTTATGAGTAAATTTCCAAGGCTACCGGAAGCCAAGCTCCTAATTTGAGGTGTAAGAATGAATGTAGTAGTCAGAAGTCAGAATGTGGTCAAGGAAGAGAATGTGACTACAATTGCAAATTAGTGAAAATTGTTTGCCATGACAATGCAATGATTATCTTTTTTCATGGTGACAGTCGTACGAGACAGAATAATTCACAGTAAATTCACACATGCCATAACTTACAACTTTTGATTACCTTTACACATACGTTGGATTAAAATAACTTTCCCGAAAAGTACGTGAAAATGCACGAGTTTGGATTTACTAGTATACATGGCTTCGTTTGGGGCTGTGCGTTTGCAGTATTTCATCGAGTGGTCAAATTGTTTCCGAACCAACCTTTAATTGACGCCGGTCTCTATGGAGTCATCGGACTTGTTCTTTCGCGATATGCTTTTTCCGACCACAAGCCAATTTTACCTGCTAACAAGCCCACGACCTCTGCACAGGTGCTTCTAAAAGAAGACATGTAACTTTTGTTAAATGTAAATAGATGTACTAAGAATGTACTAGATGTAATCAGATAATATGGTTTTTTAATTTATTGAAAGGTACGTGCTCGAGCATTTTTCCTCGGTTGGGGGTTTGCTGTCGGTCTTTTAATCTATGAGCTGGGCACATTTTACGCGCTCGGAGTGTACTGCTGCGTCCTTTCGTTTTTCCACTACTCAGAGTTTTTAATGACTGCTTTAATTAATCCAGAGACTCTATCATTGAGTTCGTTTTTACTAAATCATAGTAAAGAGTATGGTGTTGCAGCGTTGTCAAGCGTGATTGAATATTTTATAGAGGTTTATTTTTTCCCGGGTACGACATAAAGTTATTTGCTTGCTGCAGCTTGATTTTTAGTAAAACAAATATTTTTAGTAAATCCTGAATTGTTTTAATACCCATGTTGCAGGCATGAAACAAATCAACCTTATTGTGATTCTTGGAACACTCATATGTGTATTCGGCGAAGTCATTCGGAAGGGTGCCATGTTTACTGCATGGAATAATTTTACACATTTGGTCAGAGAGCACAAAGTTGAAGGCCATATTCTGATAACTCATGGATTATACGGTATATGCCGGCACCCAGGGTATGCAGGCTGGTTTTGGTGGTCAGTTGGTACTCAGATTATCATGCAGAATCCCGTATGCCTTGTTGGGTACTTTATTGCAAGTTCAAAGTAAGTTTTTAAAGCTACTCCTCACAAAAACTTTTGAATTTCGTAAAATAATTTGTGCAGCCATGATTAAAATATGTTTTTTCTTCTTTTTTGTATTTGCAGATTTTTCCAAAGTCGAATCTATTATGAGGAAGCCTGTTTAATCTCATTTTTCTCAGAGTACCCCGATTACCAAAAAAGGGTTCCTAGTACTGGGGTTCCATTTGCAAAAGGATTTTTAGATTTCACGGGTGCAAAACCCGTTGAATAAATAAAGTAATTTTTGTATGCACAATGATATTTGCACAGACACATCCGCTAAATAGTTTTTATATATAACATGTGTCCACTGCACAATTAAAATTATTAACATGTATTGTATTATGAAGATTTGTCACACGTATTCATATGAGAGACTGAATTATACATCTCTGTGGTGTCAAGTCATTTTCGTAGTAACTAATAATAATAATATAATAGATGACGTGGTTTTGACTAATTGATATCTAGTTAAAGATTGTTCGAAATAAAAACCTATTTTAATTTGTTAACTGTGAAGTCTATTGTTAGTTTTGTGGTTGTTGTCGAATGTTTGATTGTTGATTGTGAAAAAACGTACAACAAATTTTAATGTTTATAAAAAAACTTGTAAACCCTTGAAAACTACTTTAATCAAAATAAATATTGATTTATAATGAACTCCAAACTGTTTATAAACTATGTATTTTATTTCGTTAAATTTTTGTAAAACATAATTTATTGTTAGTTTTTTTTCTATTTCACTAATTAGTTCATAAATTGCGTAAAATTATACTAAATAGAGCCAGCTAGATTTACTTATACATTATATTTCCTAAAAAATTTCGAATAATTGTACACGCATAATAATACGGTATTACGCATATTACATACATACATCTATCACTGTGACAAAACATGCCGGAAACTTTTCAAAACTGATACCATCGACGTTTTGATTGTTACTTATCAACTGGGTCAACTAGTTGAGACAGGTATTACGTTGCATTAAACTTGAAATAAGTTTTTAAACGCATCAAAATTACATGACTTATGATTTATCGTAAATGACTTGAAATTTAAAAAAAAGAGATTTTTCTCATCCATAATCATGACTTCACACTTGACTACCTAAAATGGTAACCTATGAATTACTCTACTGCTAACATTAAATTTTATTAATTGACTATATTTTACATACAAAACAAAATTACATAAACAGCTGCAAAATGTAAAAAGTTTGCTGCTGTTTGTCTTGTATTTTAAACATTATTATTGTACCTCTTCTTGTCTGCATTTTAAATATTTATTCTAAAGTCTGACTTAAAAATTGAATTGAACTCATTGTAATAATTGTAAATGGCAAACCAAAATATGACAAGACATTACAACAGAACGCGTAATTGTTAGTACAGTTTTAAAACAGCAGAGAGGCAGGTAGGCTTATATGGTGACTGACTTTTCCATTAGATTTGACTTTGACATCAATTGATTATTGTTTACTGAATGAGTTTTTACTTGCTAATTAAGTTTCGATTGGATTACTGTCTTGTTTGTTTCTTTACACCTAGCGCATTTTGGTGACAAATCACTAAAACTTAAGTATGTACTTGCTTGTATTGTCACTTATCGTCATTTTAATGTGGCCTTGAGAGCAACTCTTTGCCCCCTTTTTTCAAGGACATCTTATCCATGCCGTTATGTAGATTGTTTTCTTCGTTGCTGAGGTTCCTTGCCTGGAGGAGATCTTTGATGTGCTGAACAATTAGGGAAATGGCCACATTGTTGTCGGCTCCACGAGGGATAATCACATCAGCAAATTTCTTTGTCTGAAAAGAGTAAAAGAATTTTTAAAAAATTCTAAATGCAAATATGAAACTTATACGTAATATTTTGAACCAATTAAAAAGTTAATTAATTTCAAAACTTACAGGAAGACAAAACTCTTCAAAGGCAGGCTTAACGAATTTCATGTACTGCGTAAGAACAGTGTCCAACTCACGACTCATTTCCTGAACGTCTCGAACGACTGTAATTCATAATTATAATTTCAGACCAATTGTGATTCATTGCACAGATACCTACGATAAGTCCGGCCCGAAAGTTGTGTACAGGCAGAAAATTTGTCAGGAGGACAGAACGGTTTTACCTCGACGCGCTAATCTAGTGTCAGGATCCGTATCGACAAAGAGTTTCATGTGAAACATTTCTCGAACTTGAGGAAAGTAAAAGGCGAGAATTCCCTCAAATAATACTACATCCGCTGGGTAGACAGTGTCAAACTCTCCCTCTTTTCTAGCATTCGACTTGTAGTCGTAGATAGGAACTTCCGCTTTCTTTCCTTCCAACACATCCGTAAGTGTTGAAACAATCAGGTCAATGTCCAGGGCATCTAAAATGAAATTTAAAAAAGTTATTATGCATACCAATTCCTTCATGGCGAAAATTAGCATAATGATAAAGTAGGACATTTAATGTGTAATGTTTAGAGTACTTACTTGGGTGATCAAAATCGTACATCCCCTTGGCCGCCCTTTTGGCCTCTTCCGGGGAAAGTTGCTTATAGAAAGAGTCTTGGGCGATGGTAACAACATTCCTCTGACTACACTCGACAGCCGCCTGTCCAAGCTGCTCCATAATCTTTTGGCATACTGTTGACTATTCAAGAGAAAAAAAATGATCAAATGTTATATGAACAATCCAAGAACCGTAAATTTCAGTGTTTGCCTTGCCATGTCAACTACCAATAAAATTAATATATATATTTACTCACCTTTCCGGAAGCTGTACCACCCGCAACACCAATTAGAAATGGAGCTTTTGAGTGGGATGAGTTATTGCTATTTTCCATTTTAATGTCACGCTTACAGACTTTTTATTAATTTCACATCAAAATCACAAAATTACAATCAACAAGTTTTTCACATGAGCGCTCCTAGCCCAGTTAATATATTATACCTATATATATACTATATACGTGAACCACGGGTGTAAATTTTCACACAAAACTTTTAAAAATGTTCAATAGTAACGCGAAATTTATCAACGGGTCTTAATAAAAATCCAACCAAGCTAGACTCTAACCACGCGCTAATTACCAGTTTCAACTACTTTCATTAAACAATAGAACATTAACTCAAAGAGACATAACATAACTGCTTGTTTGCAGCATTACATTAAAAAATATTATGTCTACTACTGTGAAATCATCTACCATAATAATATAATGTGTGACAAAATGTATACGTGCAGGCATAAGACGAGACGTTGTCTATAATATTTTATTATTACTTTAAAAATAGTTCTTGGAAGAGTCACTCATAAAATAACCTCTCATCTTACAACTTCTTATAGAATGGTGGCAATATTGGCAATGCAATGTTGTTTAAGGGAGAAAAAAATGTTCCGAAAGCATGAGAGTCAAAACACCCGGTTGGAAATTTGGATGGCACGGTATGTGTGGACTGTGAAGTGAAAGAAAAAGGGTTAGAAAAATTCTTTACAATATTGCATGTCTGTGTGTAAGCAAGAAGTTGTTGATAAACGTCTGACCATGCAGAAATGATGGAAGGAGGATTGAGGATGAAGAACTCATGTTTTGTCAATTTTGGTACATGTGAATATACGAAGCTAATATATAAAGTTTGCGTATGTATGCATGTATATAATAGAGCATAATAATAAGTAAATATGAATTGTGGAGTGATTTGAATAGTGTAGATTTTTATGGAATAAAATTTGCTTGCGTATCATTCATCAACATCGTATAAGTTAGCATAGCAGACTCGTATAGGCATAGGCAGTCATTAGTCATGTTGGAATTGGTCGTTGTGATTTATAATGTACTTATTTTTTAATATTGAATTTAAACATGATACAACTCAATATTTTTATTATGACTAAAAAATAATATGGAAAAGTGAATTGATTCTTTTTCAGGGTTCATTTCTATCATTGTGTAGGGATCTTTCTTAGCTTTATTGCGTTGTTGTTGCATTGCTTGTGTAGGTAATACGAAGCACTCGTTTCATAAGTTAGTTGGTTTGCTATGAGTTATGTTATGATGATGGCCATAATTGTGCTATATACGATATGCAAATTTTTAAACAACTGTGAACTGGTCTGTAAAACTTGCATTAATTTTGTTGTGATTGTGAATAAATTGAAACATACTGTAGTTAACAAATTAATCAAATGAACGAGTAAAAAAATGAATGGAATGAAATGAAATAGCGTGTAGGTATTACCTATTACTGACGGTAATAATAAATAAGACAAAAAGAAAAATCTGGTTTTCTATTCAATCCCTATCCATAGTATGGATTCCGTACACAATTACATACTGACTGATAGAGCGAAACAGAATGAAAAATGCGCCATGATAACCATGAAGCACAAACTAAATTAGTAAATATCTTTTGTATGTACAATATATACAATTAAATTAAACATTATGCAACAAAACAACTGTCATTCACCAAACAAAATTTCAGTTGACCCATCTGTATTCTGTTCAAGGATCCAATTTTTTTTACGTAGAAAGAAACATGACATGTAAAGTGATATGGAGCATGTATGCTGTGGCTATAAAATTAGTTTTATTTGTGTTTTTATCTCTTTTTAAATTTTAATGCTTTGTAATTAAAGCAATTTTGAACAGGATTGGTCAAACGTAATTTAGTCGAGTTATGTTCATTGTACGTCTTAAAGACTTCAAGATATGTACATGTATACCGCTTGAGTGAAGGATATGGTAAAGTTACATGATGAATGGTGATGCTTATAAGGTTGAAGATTAAATAACTTAATTATCTGTGAAAATGTCTTCAATAGAACTCTTGTCGCCTAAACTAAATTTAATAAAGCTGTTGCCCTATATATAAAAAAATGGAAATAAGACACATATCATATTAAAAAGGAGACGGTTGCGATAAATATGTAATGTACCTATATACTTAATTATTATTATCCTGTTGAGAGTTGCGTTCATCATACGGCAAGTTAAGTATTAAATACATGCCTATTACCTACCTATAAAAAGACTCAAATAATAGTAAACATTTTCTGGTATGTACACTTGCAAAACCAAAATTATATAAGAAATATTGAACTATTCGGGTAAAGCTTTCTATTCTGTCGCGTCACGTACTAACTTGTTGTGGTACATTACTTTTCATCCAAATTTTAATTGAAATCATAATTTAATTCCCAGTAAACTCCAGATGGTTTCTACGATTGACTACATTAATAAAATTGTGCCAACGATTGTTTCAACATTTTATTGGTAATTTGCCAAAACAAAGTAGTAGGTTACGTACAGTCAGAGTCTCAAACCTGGGAATAATTTTCAGCTGTTATTAAAAATATTAAGTTACATAAATCGCTTGAAAAAAATATAAAGTTACTGAAAGAAAATGGCAAGCATTAAGCAAAAATATGGAATTGAAAGTTGGTAATAATTCCGAAAGAAAATTATTGTTGCAGAGAAAATGCCAAATGACATGATCGGGTCATTATTTTATTCGCTTTATGTAACGGGCTTCACATCTACAATATGATTGCTACTAGCTATTTAAACAAATGATGTACACCGAAGCGTAGTTAATTTGTTTCATCTGCAAAGCTGCAGCCACTACCTTACATATGACCTTGGTCGTATTGTCGATTTTGAGGTAAGCTTGTGTAGAGTAAGTACTCTGCGTTGTTTGGGATTTTTCACAAAACCATCAAAAGAAATGCAAAGAATAAACTTGCAATATTTTTTCAAAAATTATTTTCTTCGATTTTAAAAGCGATTTTTAAATTAGTTGCTTTACATTTGATGCTTAAGTATTAAGTAAAGTTATTTATTAAAGACAACAATCGTTGGGAAACTGATAGTTGAGTTGAAACCGTTCAATGTGCTTTACAAATTAAAAAATAAAACATTCACTGTGTACGTGTGCGTATATGTGCATAACATATACGTTTATTTATATACCATTTATGTATTTTAATTTACAAACCTTGTTGTGCATAACTAAGAAAAAACACGCCCTATTAAAGTCTTCAAAATAGAAAGGGGTTCACAATAGCATAGCAATTCCAACCAGGAATCATACGAAACTAGACAAATAGAAATGTGTCTCATCTGGTTCATTCGGGTTACACTGGTAACGTCAAAAAACTGATTCGTAGTAGTATTATAATGGACCAAGGCTTCAAATAGAAAGTTTCCTGGTGTTGTGTACAAAGCGATTATAATAATCAGTTCGTCTGAGCCTTTTATTTTCACTCTGTCATCGTCGTCATTTATTTTTTTCATTGAATTCTCAATATTACGTCCAGTCGATGTTGCATTTATCGTTCCGCACGCTGCAACCACCGAGATTTTCAAACGTGTGCATTCCGGTGGTATAAAACTGTTTATAGTTTCAATAACCATGTTTGCAGCAGTCTTGATGAAGGAGGAGTTCAAATTGCATGCAACTGGTGGAACACATGAACAAAACGCTTTGGGAATACTAGCCTCTTCACAAGATCGCTCGGGAATCTTTTGAAAAGGACTGATTCCATGACTAACCCTCTTGGTAGACGATTCTTTGTCGGG
>JAHZMT010004675.1:0-11089 GCA_027743785.1 Sinhomidia bicolor | reverse complement strand
TGATGCTTGTCCCGTACAATCTACAGTGTAGATGCATAGCAAAAACATATGCCAAGAAAATAATGTTTTGCAGACACAAAAAAGCAGTGAAAGAAAGAACTCGGGTAACATAATAGCAAGAAAAATCGCTACAAAAGAGAACGCAATAACAATGGTAGAGAAAAAAATGCCAGTAAAATTATCCAATTTTACTGTTACGTTATTATGAGCACGAGCACACGCGCTTTTAAAAGAAAATATTGGAATACGGACTGTAATTGGGCAAAATTATTTGTAGCTGAAAATAAGACATGTACCTATACTCCGTCCGTAGTACTCAGCCATGGCTCAGTTTGAGTTCCGCGCATCCATATACTTTCTCTGACTTCATCTTCCTTGAAAAATGCTGCTATTAAAAATAATTACCATTTTGAATGATGAAGATGATGACAAGAAAAGAATCGTTGCTACATGAGTAATGTAATAATAATCATTAAACTCTCTTAAGCAATTCTCTACACATTCCATAAAAAGCACAGCTCTGTTGCTGCTGCTCACACCACTACTATGAGTGTAGATCTAGGTCAGCACTAATGACTACACACGATAATATTTTTCGAGAAATGAGAAAACGACCAGGAAAAGAAGGCTTTGTGAATATTCTTTTTCCAGTTTTAAACGCGTTGCTTTACCGTTTGCATAAACATGAGCTTCTTTAAAATTAAATATTAGAAGAACCCAGCTCTAGCGTATACACATGTGTCTGCCTTTCCACTTTTTCCATTACTTTTACTCACTTTTCATTTTACATTCAAAGTGGGATTGACGCCAAAGGAAGAACTTGTGTTTTCAAGCTTTAATATAAAGTATGCTTACTTTTTCATTGTGTTCCTGTGCCTGTACTAATGAACATGTAAAAGCCACAGGCAGAGTTGCAGAAGCAGCAGATATATATGTGCTAAGAAAAAAGTCACATTTTTTTCCAGCAGTTTACTAAAGTCTCCTTTGCATGCTATATACATAGTATCTCGTATGCTTTAGTATTTATCTTGTTATTGTTTCTGTTTTCTACACTTTTTTGCTAGTGTTCTTGTTCTACTCTATTGAAAATTCTAAACGTGTGTACAAAGCGTACAAAGGGAAAAGAGAGAAAGTAGGGTAGAGCGAGAAAGAGAGAAGAACGTAGGGTTGTAGTAAAATTGCTTCTACATATATTTTTCTCTGCTTTAATACTTATCTCTCTTTTATATACACACTACTACGTACTTTTTATTGTTATTACTTCTGTTGTAATATTATCGTCGTCGTCGTCTTTTTTTTGGTCTGATGATATCTTCCTTATGATGATGTGCATGTGTGCTATTTTGTGGTGGCAAGGAGTGTTTATACGTGTGTGAAAGATACAAAAATATATTTTACCATCCAATCTTTGATAATAATAATAATTATTATTACTATATCTAGCCAACGCAGCAACAACCCACAGAAGAAAAAAAACAGTTTTTTGATCATCCTACTATCCTCAGATAATCAAACAAAGTGGCTTAGTACTAGTAATAAAAGTATTAGTGTTTGGAAAAGAGCGAGAAAAGGAAAAAATATTAATGTGCATTTTTTACTGGTTACATTATTACAGGTTTTCCGTGTATTTGCGCAATGTAATAAATAACTGTTACCACCAACGGATATTGCAAAACTACTTAATTTCGACTTTAGCTCCTGCAGATAATACACTACGACACCATAATCTTTCACAGTGTCTCTTCATGGTGACACCAAACTTATCATCATCATCATCTTCCTCACAGAGGAAATAATATTACTTTCAATTTCAAGGAGGAAATGAAAATCGAAATGTATATAAAACGGAATATAAAAATCTTGGTCGTACTCGTACACTGTATGTAACACAGATGAAAGTGCATTGCTGACTTGCTTCTAGCACTGGATTTTTTAAAAAGCTTCTTATATATTTTTTTCTGCAGCTTTGCCACAATTTTCTGAGAATAGGCTCATTTCCTTTGTAAGCTGGATTTTTGTTCTATTGTAAAGTTGTGCTACCCCCACCACTTGTCTGCTTCTCCTCTCCTCTCCCATACCATAACCATCACCATCATATTCCTGTTAGTTGAGCATTTCCCAAGAATGGCTTTATCCAGTGGAAGATGCCACGTAGGAGATATTGAATGCATGCCTGGTTTGGTGCCAATGGTTTTATTACTCCATTTGGACCAGCCAATGTAATGCCAAATTCCAGAAGCAGTATAGTGGCAGTAGTAGCACCACAACCACCAGCATCATCATCACTAGAGTCACAATATAAGGGAAAGAAGGAATAAAGGCAGAGCAGAGGTAAGCTTCACATTTCTCGTTTAGTAGTGGCGGCAGTCGTAGTTGTAGAGCTGCTGAAGCTCATGTTTGTGCATATCAACTCTTTTTTTTCTTGTTTGCGAATCTAATGTGCAATAACGACTATATATCAGTTCGGGAACTTGCCTTTCTTTCTCCCCTTTATATGCACTTCAATAATATTAATGATCTTCAGTAGTGCTTCAGATTTGAGAGGGTCGGACGTCGTCAGCAGTGCACGGAGAAAGCACATAGATAAGCTGCTGTAGCAAGCAACAACAGCAGTAAAAATAACCTGGGCTTGTTTTACTCCATCCATATCCCTTTGCCACATCGCACCGCCACCTCACGTATTATATATCTGCAATCTGTTTCTCTCTGAGCTTTCACCTTCACCTGCTGTCACAGGCAGGGTATTACTGGAATAAATAATTACTACTTCTACTTCTACTACCACCACTCAACAAGTCATTACCATTATCTTCTTTCTTTTGCACTTTTTACGTGTGTATACTTACAGTGATTCGTATTAAAAAGTTGTTACTTGTTCCTGCTAAACTGTAATAACGAAAATAATCAGTCGTGCATGTATGTGCATAGGTGGCGATCTGTAAAAATAAACGGTGGCGAGGAAGGTATATTAGTAAAGACCTTAGAGTTTACTACTACCTTCATCATCATTATACTACTACATGGTCTTGTAATAAATAAAGAAGAAGTTTTACAACTCAAGGCTTAAGTATACTCAAGTACGTACCTGGAGAAATTACACGGTAAGAACGCAACATGTATACAGTTTTTTTTGCTTTCACTAATGTAGTTTGGCAATGGAGACCGCTGCTGTCGTAGATTTTAACGGCTCATGTAATATAAAATCTCTGTAAACACATACTTTAATCGTTTTAGTATAAAAATCAAAGTCAGTCTCTTAAGCATACTTTCTTCAACAGGTGGGGAATATATTGGGACTATTTGTCAAATAACGTATGTAGAAAAAGAAAATTCACATGTCTAGCAAATCAGAGCTGTGTCACTTTGTAAAATTAATTAAAACAATCAGTTTCCTATACAATTATCAGTAATCTTGTATAAATTTATAATTAATGTAAACAGCACCTCTGTCCACCTTTCCCCGTTTTCAGAAACTTCAAGTTGATTGCAAACAATAGCAAGAAGAAATATTAAATGAGCAAATACAAAATATGTCCCTCTCGTTTTATTACTCTTTTGTTTCCATTTTCCCCTCACGTTTTTACGAACGATACAAACAGACAAACAAGGATACTTGCTGGATATGTATATAAGCTAGCTGCTGGCTTGCGTTTTTCTTCCTTGTAATCCCCAACTAAACTAACAAACTATCATTCATTTATTCATTGCTATAACCAAGAATGTCACCCACGTACTTATGTACTTATGTTGCTTTGCCTGCAAACGGTAAAGTATTCACCTGTAAACTTTTATGTGCATTCCTTTATATTTTTTTGCAATTTCCTTCCAGCGCAAAGTGTCTACTATATCTCTCATTTGGCGCATAAAAGTCTATAATTTAATCTGCACTAATGTACTTTAGAATTTATAACTTTTGCACTTTTCTCGCTTCCATTTGCATACAATTCTGGTGATGACAACTGACAGCTCACGTTCTTTTGATTTTAATACATTAATTTTCGCATGAAAAGCTTTTATGCGTTTAGAATCCAGAACGTAGCTTTCAGCGCATTCATTATTTTTTATGCATGTATATAAATACACATAATGTTTTTGTAATGACATGTTCTCACACAGAGATGCGTTTCACATTCTCTCAACCAAGCCTCCTTTTATCTAGAGACAGACATAGAATAGGTACAAGAGAATGAAATCCTCAATCTGAAATAGAGCCTTTGTTCTATTATAATTAGAAGGAATTTTCACTTCTCATTTATTCTCACAATTTCTTTTATTTCCCCACTCCTCATTCTATAGTAGTACAAAAGGGAACTCTTTCCTTTCTCCACTTTTATGGTGACAAATAGAGAGCTTGGATTCCCTGCAGCTCTGCTACTACAAAAATATTAGCATTTTGCTCTCCTCATATTATTTTATCATGTAAAATATCCTGAAGTAAGGCAAACATGTCCTTGAATTCAACAGTGTGTGAGTGAATAAATAAGCAATGAGTGTGGGCGTAATTCCACAAAATGCCATTTTGTCGAATATGCTCCTACTTGTACATATACACACATTAAAACCAAACCACTGACTGTGTATTTATTGATCAGAAGACACTAATCCTCTTGTTAGTTGTTGCATGTTTCCCATTTTAACCCTTTTCCTAGCATGTCTACATGCTGGTAAGGTGTGTATGTACCTATTTGTAGCATTTGTAGCAGAGCCCTTGTATATTTTACTGTCAGTCATTTCGCATTCTTATTGGCACTAAAATCTACTCGATTAAAGTCAGAATTTTGTAGAGTACTTTTCAGACTTGGATCGCTTTGAACTTTCCCCTTTTACAACAAGTTCTACTTATACATTTCCTATATCCCCCACCCATCCTCTTATTTTATTCGACACAGAGAGCCTTAAGTGTAATGATGTTGGGAAAAAAGAAGATGATGCTGATGCTGCAGAAGGTCAAAAAGGTACAACAGTATTGGAAATGTGAACAGCTGGCGTGTTGCTGCAAAGTTGCTAGTTTTTTTGCTACTTTCGATAGAAAATAGCCTGTCATGCCGAACACTCACCATATAATAGAGTGAAAGTACACGACTCTTCCTGTCATCTGTCCCTTGAGGATCCCTTCCTATTCATTGTGCTTTCTGCTGCTGCTGCTACTTCTCTTCCTTTTCCTTCCACATATCTTCCGACTTTTTCTCCCGCTGGTACTAAATACGTTTGTAGTATTTTTTTGGTATATATGGTAAGTAAATATATTGTTTGAAAGCAAATTGGATTTTAGATTCTCAACCACTAAAAAAGTTAAGATTTTTGACTGTTTCACTTACTCAGGTAAAGAGCTCATTCAACAACTTTACCATCTACACAAATAAACAAGTTAAGTGACAGAAGAGAAAGCAAAGAAGAGACAAAAAATATCTATACATTGCATTACGTAAAGTTTATCGCTGTCGTCGATGCTTTCAATAGGAGAACACATCTCTCAGTAGTCGTTGCTCATATAACTTGCGGCTGTATTGTGTACTACTTTATGGGCCTTTTAACCAAGCGTGAAAAGCCACCACAGAGTAGAGCTTACCCACACACAGCTTCGTAACAGAGAAACACACCAAATAGAAAACTGGAAAAGCTGTTTCGCCACAACCAAAAAGGCTACACTATTAATGCACATATTTCTTTCTCTACTGTTTTACAGGCGACATTCATTTTCTGGTGTCAACTTTCTCCCTCCCCCTGTGACCACGATAAGTTAACAAAAACAAGTGTATTTGTTGTCCATTCTTTTGTCCCTTTACATACACACAGACATTCTGCTGTGTACGATCTCAATTCTGTGTATTAAAAACCCAAGCGATGGATCCTTTTCAACGAAATCAGGTTTCCCACCAACCTCATCATCAGCAGCAGCAACAGCATCAAACACAACAAGATCCCTTGCGTCACAAGAGTGCTTCAGCTTCTTCAACAGCGGCCACTAGTGGAGAATTTTATTATCCCAATACTGATCTCAGCGTTTGGCTTAGAACATGTAACCGTGAGGTTGAGACTCCCATTCCAGGACAAATTACTTTCGGTAAGTATCATGTTCTCTTTGTGTTGAGTTTTGAACGGGAGTAAATACGATTTTCTTTTTTTTTGTTAAAAGCTTGTCATGTGCCATACACTAGTGTGGTACGAGTACGACAGGCACACAAAATATAAGAGAGTCCAAGTCCATATGGGCTAGGATTAATTTGACGACAAATAATCTTTCAGAATATTTCCCTTTCCTGCAACACAGTCTTCTTCTTTACCTTTCTTGCTCTTTCTCTTCTAACTATTTTTCCCCTCAGAATAATGTATCTATCTAGTTCACAGATGTTCTTCTAGCGGTTCATATGCTTTTTTAATAACACATTAAATATTCTACTCATGTTCCAAGTAAGTAATAATCAGATTCCATCTGCTACCTTTATACACTATAATATGTACCTGTCTTTAAAATAAATGTAGTTAGCCAGCAGCAGCATCAGCTTCATAGCACTCAGCACTTTTCATCCATATTACATTAACTCTTTTTTTTCTTGGTTTTCTTCGCTGTCAAAGTAGAAAAGGACTCGTGTTGGTTGGTGGTGTAGCTCGTTTTCAGAAAACCTATCTTAGAGCCGGAACATCACGCAACATGAAAGAAATTAACTTAAAAATTGATTTAAACCGCTGGCTGCTACACTCAACACTAATGTAAATTTCCGTTCTCATGTTTCGGAAAGTTAAAAAAACAAAGTTTGCATGTTAAAAGGTTGAATACATAACTGTTTTAGTTGAAGGAAAGATGAAATGAAATTTTTTATTCTTTGAGCTTGACTGTACGACGACGACACTTGGTCTTGGTATGCATACATTTATTATAATAATCATGAATCCAAGTTTACAAAGCGCAGCCAAAAGAACTATAAGTTGGTGCAGTCCATTTAAAAAACAAAAAAATGTCTTGATTACACGCAGCTACCACACACTCGGTACACTGAGCATCTAAACAAGTAAGAGTTTAAAATGAACATTAATAACAATCAACGTCAATTTAAAATCCCCTGGGAAAGCATTGTGCAGCGTGTTGTCTTTCCTCTGCTGCTGACTCCAGCAAGATGATCCCAATATACATTGCTTTCATGCTGGTGTACAGAACTGGTTAAAAATTGTATATAAAGCCATGTCATGAAAAGGAACCTTCTACAATAAACTTGATATCATGGATATTCAACAGCCCATTTTACCACCGTTATTGTTTTGTAGATAGCGCTTTTATGATGCAGCAGATAGCTAGCATTTAGAACAAACAGTCTAAAAGAAAAGATGCCATTTTCAAGGCTCAACAAACAAAAATGTTCGTTTGTTGGAGGAATGTAGCAAACTGGAAAATGTTGAGCTGAAATATAATGTAGAGTTTGTGGTGGCCGTAGTATTTTTTTTATTTTCCTAGTCGGATTTCCTACTACGAGCCATACAAGAGCATAAAAATTCCAACTTTTTCAACATCTTTATACAATAGCATGAGGTGCATACGTAAATATGGAATAATAGCATGGCTAACCAATGTGTACTTTGGCGTACATACTTTTAAATAAAAAAAGAAATACTTTTTTTTCAAACTCAATGAATGGATTGTAGTCGTAGCATACTGCAATGCATTACAATGGACTATTATGAAAAAGAAAGCTAACCTTCTTTTTAATTTAATTTATGGGTTGCTGTACTCACAAATTCTTTCCCTTTTTCCTTTTTCCTGCCTTTCTTTTACAATATTCCAATGAGAAGAGAAGGATAAAAAAGGGAAAAGTTGGAGGAAGAACGTGATTATCAAACTTTTCTTTCTTTCTTCCGCACGTCCGGATTCACCGATACAGATATGTTTATTTTATTTGTGTTCTGTCTCCGTTTTCAATGAACAGGCAAAATCCCTCCATGGCTGAGTGGTTGCCTGATTCGAAATGGACCTGGTGGTGTGGATGCGTATGGACCAGGAACCTGTCGTCACTTATTCGATGGACCTGGGCTTTTGCATAAATATCATATTGAAAATGGCAAAGTCACATACTCTTCAAGATTCATTAAGGGAAAGTCTTTCAAGAGGAATATGGCCGCAAAACGATTAGTCGTCAGTGAGTTTGGAACATTTGCCACTCCCGATCCATGTCAGACCATATTTTCTCGGTAAGCCTAATCTAATTAGCTGTATATAATGAAAATAATAACGATATTAATAATAGTGTACATTCTCTTTTTTCTACACATTACGTACAGCTGTAGGACTTGGGAGTATTTTGTTTTTACGTTAGCTTATGCATTTTAATAATCACGTTATTATTTTGCTTCTCATCAGCGGTTTGATATATTTAGACGGACAGTTAATAATTAATGCATGATAAGTTAAATATGAAAGGCTTGAATGAGTATAACAACAGAACAACAGCTTGTCAGTTTAGGTCATGAACAAGGAAATATAGAGCTGTCTTTAATTTTGCATGTCATTTCTACAGCTTTTGCCTTTTATTTTCCTGTACTCGTTGTCAGTTCATTATTGCATTAATGAGTTTTGAATGGAGCAGGTACCCACCCGTATATCCATACAAGCAGAAACAGAATAATACTAATAGCGAAAGGCGACCACTGCACTGCTGACTTGAACTTGATAATAATAGGATATAAAAAGGAGGGCGTTGCACGTTCTACAACGTGAGGTGTCCATTTACATTGCATGCAAGTATATATATAGTTGGACAGAAAAAGAATTGAATTGTCTGATGCAACACCATATCATCAAACATTTATTACACTCCATATGCTCTCTGATCTTAATTGGATCTAAAAGTTTCATCATATTTTGCCATTGCGCAAAATGATATAGAATAAAAGTCGTGAAAAATACAATTTTACCGAGGAATAAAATAAGCTCATTATGATGAATTTCCTTTCGCTTATTCAGGATTGCAGCTGTATTTCTTGGCCCCATTGAGTCAACCTTGACCGACACGGCAAATATTAGCATTCACCCGTTTGGAGATGAAGTATATTCTCTAGCGGAAACACCTTTTGCCCACAGGATCAATTTGGACAACTTGGAAACACTTAGCACGGTATACAACAACTTACAAGCACTTTAATACCTTGCTTTTTTCTCAAGTTTGCTTCAAAATGAAGACACATTGCAAAGAGTGCACTAACTAAGTAGACAGACAAAACAACTTTCTTTTCACCATTTTTCAAGAAAAAAAAGAGACACAAGTATCACTGCATTGTGCTGTCTTTTTTATTACCACTCTTCCACCAAAGTAACATAAAAGTATGCGTTGTGTAGGTATTCTCATGCGGGTTTATAGAGATAGAAAAAGACTAACGGTTTTGGGCTGGATGAAAATGTCAGAAACAGAATGAAGCTCATTTTTTCCAGGACAGCAGTAAATTCCACTAAAATTCCTACACAAGATAAAGTTGTAGACGAAATAGAAAATTGCTTTGCTGGTGGTGGTTGTGCAGATGCGAACGGAAATACTTTTTCTCGCTTTTTAGAATAGTTGGGACGATGGTTGGTTTGTAATAAGACGAATGAACCATTCACTTTCATAAAGCAATTTAGAAAACGCGTGTGTATCTGTGAGATGTATTTGAGTTGAGCTACTCATCATTATATGAACTAACGAATGTTACATATATTTTTAGAAAGCAAGAAATACTATCAGCCTACACAACATTTGAGTTAGTTTTTTTGACTAATGTACCTACTCAATGCAGTTTTTTCTGTACGCAACTACACCAAATTTGAGAGAGAGATGCTCTTTACATGTATTTCTAAAAAGTTTATACTTCTGGGGTTGGTTTCTTTACTTGACCATCAAATATTCATGATTTTTTTACATTGGTTTTATTTAATGGATATAAAATGCCAATGTAATGTACATATGATGACTTTTGGTGCGTTTCCTCCTTTTTTCGCGATCAGTAAATAGATCATGTTACAGTCTGTGCACGGTACAGATACTTCTTACGACTGTGTGTAGGCAAGCGATTAAACTTTTTTGGAAACCGTGTTTGGAAGAACTCTTTCGTATATACCGAGTATAATAAAGCTGCTTCACTTGAAACGAAATCAAATTTTTATTATCCACCTACTACGTAGTTTTGAAGTAAAAAAAACAGTTTGGTAACTTTGTAATGCAGTCAGTCGTGAGGGTTTTATGAATGTGTATATCCAATTTCAACACACGCTTCAAACTTAATTCAAAATAAAACTAACTTTCCCTATTTGTTACCTTCAATGTTATGACAGATTGATGTACACAGCGAGTTGGGTCTTATCCATCACACATCCCACCCCCACATTTGCGGCAACAAGGCATACAATATTGGTCAAAAGCTTGGCCTTTGGCTAGGACCACATTACGTTATTGCGGAAATGGAGTGTGCAGAGAAAAAGGCCGATGGTGGTGGTAATAATGGCAAAACAACAGGAGATGCCAGAGAGGCAAGACACCGGAAAGATGGTGTTGGCGATCGACGTGCTTCATCGGCCACATCAGGAATGTTTAGCAAATCTTCATCAGAATTCTCAACAGCTTCTCCATCAGATAACAATAATAAAGCTAATACGTCGACCTCGGGCAAGTTTCACAATAAATCACAAGATCAAATTTCAGGAGGAGGATTACGACGAGAAACAAGAGCATCGACTGAAACCTCCTCCTCATCATCACCAGGAAAAGGATCAGGCTCAGCAGATGGCTGGTCACCTTGGTCTAAAGCTAAAATTCTGGCAACTATCCCATCACGATGGCCCCTCAGCATTTGCTACATGCATTCCTTTTGCATCACTCAAAACTACTTTATTCTTATCGAGCAACCCCTATCAATCTTCCTGCCAACAGTACCGATAAATCATCTATGCGGAGAAAAACCTATCGCGTCATGTCTCCGATATTATCCTGAAGAGGATACTCTCTTTCACGTGATTAGTCGACATCCAGCCAAATCCAGTGGGAAAAGAAGACGTGTTTTTCGAGCGCCAAGCTTTTTCTTCCTTCATACCATTAACGCATTTGAGATGCGAGATGTGGATACTGCAGAC
>JAHZMT010004674.1:0-15806 GCA_027743785.1 Sinhomidia bicolor | reverse complement strand
GGCTAAACAGGTGCATTGATTGATTCTTGTAAAATTAAGTTGTAATAATTCTATATTTGGAAATACTGTCACAAAAGTCTAATTTTAAAAGGTACGATCCCAATGACCTACACTTTTGATTTTCAAGTTTTAAATCTTAAATGCTTTTGTTTGAATGCAGTCAAATGAATATAGTTATTACTTATAATCACAGACTGGCTTATTGTTTTCAAAAGTCTAAAACCTGCTGCACAATATATGAATATATGTGGATTAAAATTACCAGTAAAATGATTTGATATGATGTAAATGCAGTATATGATAACCTTTGCTATTTCATATTTATTTTATTTGCTTCTTGCAAACTCTTACAGTCGGAATCCCCAATATACATTTCCTTCTTTAAACTTGTATTTCATGGCAAAGGTTACATTTGAGTGTGTCAGAACTTTTTGTTTCGTATCGTACAATGTTAAGCAAAGAAACTTTGTAAGCTGGCTTCTGGCTTACTAAGATTTTTCTTAATGGGATTAATGGGATAAGTTAAGAAAGTGTGCATGAACATTTTATTATGTGCATATAAACACAGAGAACACATGGAAGGAAACGAAAAAGGGTCTACCATTGACAATTAAATAAAATGTAGGATTCAGGGGCAAGGTCATCAGCTTCTAAATCCTTTCCCTATCGCTATTTCCTCATAATCAGCTGGACTAAAAAGATGGAAGGAAGCAAAATATGGGTGAGGGTGAGGTACACACAGTAGTACACATGTAGATTTGTATGTATGTATTACGTATATCAAATTTCGCTTGCTCACTCGGCTTCCTGTTGTGGTGTACTTTGACTCTGAAGAAAGGTACAAATGTTCATTTCATGTAAATATACTGAAGCCATAAGTTTTGCCTGTTTTCTTGAATGACATTTTCCTTGTTTCTGTATCGAGCGGATAGAAACGAAAAAGTGGTGTCAAACAGGAAAGGAAAATTTCAAGGACAAGTTCATAAAAACCAGTATACACAAACAGATTGTACGAAAGTAAAGGGACTTTTTATGTCATGTGATTCACGTTACATGTCATTTAAAGAATATACACCTATGCAAATATTTCTTTTAAAACTTTTACAAAGAATACTTTGTCTTTTCCACTTTTCTCCATTCCTTGCTCTTTTCCTACTAAAATCATGAACAATATGTACTTACAGTCGGCAAAAAAACTAGAAGAGAACTGTGAAGCACGATGCAATTTACGCTGTATAGTAACGACAATAAAATGTACACGGTACTTATCGCAGTTTACATAATAAAAGATAAAAATGACCCATATATAGATATATTGAACAGTATAATGTCATTACATTTTTATAGCAACAAATTTCATTCATTCTTATTCCAGCAGACGTTTTCCTCGTTTTATTTTCAACCATGCAGCTAGTAGTTTCGTTTTTCTTCATTTTGCTCTGTGGTAAAGGCCAAGGACTTTTTATCACATTTTTTACTAATGCATTCCACGTTCTTGTACTTCTCCATTTTCAATATTACACAATGTTACGGCGGTCATTTTTCACGTCATTTATATAGTCATGAAATACCACCAAAAGCATTTAACATGCACCAGCACCATGCACGTATGTATGTACTTTCTATTTTCTATTTACATCCATATTATTATCATGATATGATTAGTTTAATGAGACTGGTAGTGGTGGTAGTAGAATGAAGGTATTAGTAATATAACAGGAAAAATGCAAAAAGTACAAGAAAATATATCATCGTCTTATTACCCAAGAACAAGTTTCTCCAGATAATAATTTTCTATTCCACCCATTTCACTACTACCACCGTGAAACGAAAATGGGAAAACATTTTTTTTAGATAACTTTGTGAGGCAACGAACATATCATGTACATACGTATATAGGATTTGGAGACTTTAAACAAATATTTTCTACCTATAAACTAATAATAATGTGTTTCCAATCTGTCGGCTACGTAAATTCCATTCTATTTCTGGAACAACCCCTAGTTTGCCTGTGCTTTGGCTCAATGCCTGTTTTTGTTGTTGTTTCAAATTTAGTTTGGTACGCTGGGTAAAAAAGAAAAATGATGATGATGAGAGAAAACTGGATCGATTTGGTTTCCTACAACGTTCAACATAAACCTTCCCTTTTCTATTTTTTCTCTCCATCAATGGCGGTGGTATTGGAATATTGCGTGTAAAGAAATATACGCACAATATGATGTAAAAAATGGTTTATTTTGTTGGAAACATCCGTTTTTTCTTCATGTTGTTGTGAACGCCTGTTTTGCTTCTTATGTAGTTTATGTTACTGTTCTGCTTCCAACAATAATCCATTTCTTTCTCTCCCTGACTGACTGCCTGACTCTGTTTCCATGTTCCATTGCACTTGAACTTGAAAACCACGACCCTCTTCTTTTTTCATCGAGTTGATCGTTATTCGACTCTACTATATGTACTATGTAGTCCCTACCACACGATATTTCTTTTCCTTGAAGCCAGAAAGAAACAAAAACATGCCAGTTTTTTGTATATTTTTTCTTCTCCCCTACTTGATACTCTCTCTCTCCTTTCAACATTTTCATCCTACACAGTACATATACCTACTTGCTCACAGTAATCTCTCTCCATGCGTTCTTTATAGTGCATGGAAAACCTCTCGAAGCTGATTTTGTGCGTGTGTACAAGTATGTAGGTAGATTGGTATACTATACTATTTGGAAAAAAATGAAAGTTTTTTTAGTCTCAGTCTCAGTCTTACCACACGACAAAGATATCTAACTTGTGTGCATTGTACCTATACACTATATAGGTATATAAACAATCGTAGTTCAAAATTGTACATGCTATTCCGTCTTCCTGCATGCTCCGTTCCGTGTCTAGGGGATCTCATCTCATTTGTGACATTAACAACGGAACAGAATATACGCACTGTACGCTTTGTAATAATTGTACTTATAGTACGCTTTGCACGCACAAAAATGGAAACTGGATGAGTAGGTAGGAATGGATTTGATATGATGATGATGATTATTATTATGATGCATTCTTTGGCTTCCTTCCAACTTCTGCTAGCAACAAAATATCGATGCTGCATATTATTTACTTACATTGTATTCAATGTGCTATTGCAATAAATTGAAAAGGAACCTGGAAAATGAACAAAACTTTATTCTATAGAATGACAATATCACGGAGAAAAACTTGGTAAAAATATATTATGATTGAAAAAAAATGCTAGCTTGCTATAGATAAAATAATGAAAATACGAAAGCCAGATGTCAACTTCTGGAAATCTGAATACAAAACAAAAAGAATCGATAAGTGGTAATACGTTTACATATCAAACTGTAAAAATTCTATCAATTACATCATCTTTAAATACAATGCATGTGTGTAGTAGAAGTTGAAAATTGATTTTAAGTCATTAAGTAAATACCTATGCGCTACATTCCTGATTGCTTAAGTACTCAAAATCAGTATTACCTATGCTAACAATATATCAAATATTTACAATAATATTTGATATATTATTGTAACTTTTGTACAATATTATTGTACTAATAATAGATAAATATTTGTAGTATTTGTACACGAAAAAAATTATGTTACTAGTGCTCACTGATCGCAAATAATTATTAGTATGTGTTCTAAGAATTACATATTATCAAACATCATAAATGAACTACATTCGCATCTTTGATGCACAAATTATTACTGAAATTGCATCAGCCGCAGAGTGCAGTTCAGTTCACTGAATATTATATGATCATGATCTGATTTCATTGTTAAATCAGAGAATTAACGTAGAGTATACCTTAATTTTACCATCTGTATTATATCCTAACATTTTTACACTGCAGCGGCAGCAGCATAGCTTTTAATTTAAATGACTTCATATTAATATAATAATATTTTGAGCTTGTTTAAGCGTATGTATATGTATGTATACAATGATATCTGCTCCGACTGCTTAGAAAAAACAACGATTGGTGACGAAGACAAATAAGTCTGATGTGTATTTTTATTTGATAGCTACGGAAGTTATAACTTAAATCTCCTACTCCTACTACATATTTACCTATGTACCTCTCATGTGTGGATGTGCATGACTGATAAAGAAACCAAACTTGCAAAGGTAGGTTATGTTTGTGAATAAACACTGCATGTAAAATCTCTACCACTCGCTAATTATTGTAGTTAATTGAACAATATTGCCATGATGTATCCAGTACAGCGTTTTGAGTTTGAACTGACACTAGTAATAATTTCATCAGTCAACAGTAGTTGGTAATAAAGCAATTGATTTAAAAATATGAAGCACTAATTTGCTCATGATTATATGACGCTGATGTTTGCATGCTTATAATTTCATCAGTCAACAAATGCTAATATTGCCGTAATTTAAATACATTACAAATTGAACATGTTTATCTGATGTTTGTATGCCTTTAATTTCATCAGTTAGTGGTAAACAAGATGTGTTAACCTGCTTCAAAATATTAAAAATTAACCCTTACCTTTTGTTCTGATGAATCGTTAAGATGTCTTAATAGTTATGTCTTCGCAGTTGAGCGCACCACACAAATAAAATATTTTTCAGTGTTAATAATAATTGCACATTTCATCAGAAAATTTTCAGTGTCCGGCTCCGGCTCATTTTGGCAATTAGTACTTTGTGTTCACGAGCAGAATTGTTATTAATACCTTTTTTGTGTTTAAATGAAAGCACATTTACTGCTTAAATTTCATCATCAATGGCAAGCTTGTTTTTTGTGGTAGGCAAAGACATCACACTATCACTTCAAAAGTTGTTACTATTGCACATTTATAAATACCATATTGATCAATAATGCGATTACGCATGCTGTAGTAGCGACAGCGCAACTATTGATTGTTATCGGTTCGTTTGACTAAAAAAATTTATACAGGAAGAATGATGATTTATATGAGCTGGTCATTACTTGACAATACGATTAATACGTGAAAGGGCAGAAATGAAGGCTGTGTTTTGGTGAGCGCATATTTTTGACGTTGCTTTTGTCTACAAATTATAAAAAAACATAAATTAACATTCTGTTTTTTATTATAAAATCGCAATGTTTCATTTAAATAGTCATTGAACTTTTTTTCAAAAAATATAATCATGTTGCCAATTTACCTTTAATTAAAAATGGAGAAAGCTTTGATGAGCATAGTGACATCGAAGCAGATTTTGTTGGACGGACATGGGAAATCTGCCTTTCGATTTCTCCGACGTGGACATACACGCTAACCACATAAATTACTGTTTTTTGGCCTTTTGATTTTTATCGTGATGGATGAATAAACTGATTGATAATAATGACTAGATCGATGTTTGTATTTTAAACCGCTGTCACAGGTATGCGGTACGACGGTATACGGTGTGTCAGTCGTGACTTTTTACCATCAATATATACTGTCAAAAACCCAAAATCAATATGTCTTAAGAAAGCTCGAGTTTGCAATATTGCAATAATATTGTAAATTTCTTAGAATTTTTTCAAAACTTACCTATATGCGTGTAAGTGAATTGAGCGAGTTACAGCTACAATTAAAGTAAAAATCATTAACGAACACATTTTGGATTTCATACTTTTTTACGTTACAGGGAAGCATAACAATGATGATGAAAATAATGTTGATCGCGAATCGCGATAAGAGTGTGAATAACAGCAACCGAAATCGGTTTTGGTATGAAATTTTTTTTTCCACAGCAGTTGCAGTTGGATTCATTCTTTGCTTACTTTTCAAACAGAAAAGTTAGACTGTGCCTTTATTCCTTGCACACCAGCAACACCAAATTGCGTTCTGTCGTCGTTCACACATCTCCTTCTTTCAATTAATGAAATTATATTTTGCCCAATTTCCTCTTTTTTCTCCTCTCTCTTTCTGCTCCTCTTGTCTTGCTACCGCGACTTTGACTGGGTTGCTATTACAAGAGCAAGGTCTTTGCTTTGCTGTTTTTTCATCCAATGATGCTAGAGATTTTTTTGGCGTTGTTTTTATTTTTCACTCCATTGAAGTCTCAAGAGACTCATATATTATTACTACGGTAGATTCTCCTCCCACGCAAGCCTTCCCATAGTAAAATACTGTAGTCTATCTCTCATCTCTCTGCTCATCCGTCACTGGTAGTCTTTCATTCATAACAGATCAAACAACAGAGTCAGATGGAGTGTGAGAACCACCACGTTCAATATTTCTTTGCCCTCCTATGACTTTTACCCTTTCCCAATCTCATTATAATTTATTTTCCTTTTTTAGAACTCTTCTTTAGCATGTTCATGTAAAATTCGTCCTATTTTACTGGCTACGCATTACAAATACACTGTATACCATAATAGGCATGTCCTTTAACCAATTTCCTCTTTTACAGCAACATTGGCAGATATATTTACGTACGTATACGACAGTCTTTCTTCACAAGCCACATTCGAAACCCTTTACCAATAATAATTCCTTGTCCTCTTTAAAATAATACAATTTTGTGTCTTGATTAACACTGCACAGCACAAATACTAGCATGACTTTTTATTGCACACTGCCACACTTTCCAATACTTCAGAAAAAACGGTGGAAAGATAATATAAATGTAATTTTCTCTTCAACGTCTGTAAGTTAAAGTCACTGTTTATGGAGCATTATTAATAATAATGAGGATGATGACGACAACAAGGAGGGCAACGTAAACATAGAATCAGATTTCCGCTCAGCAGAATCTCACTTCACCTATTTCACTTTCTTTCTCTACAGAGAAAACAAATAGTTAGGCAATGCTGGAGAACTTGCTGCTGACTGGTGTGTGTAATAGTTTCAGTTGTTTTATTTTCGTTATGACTCACAAGTCCTTAATAGCATCCTCCATAAGCAGTAGAATGACGATAAACACATTCGCATCAAATTTCTGCCTCACTTGCTCTCTTTTCTGTCGATATGATAAATGATGCACCAAAATAGCAGTTAAAGTAGGTAGGTATGTATATATATTCACAACGCTGCTTTTTCTCCACAACTCGCCGAGTGGTCTGGAGAATCTAAACTGGAGAATATTATAAATCATGTATAGAAGGAACTTTATATATCATTATTATATCGTCAACAAGAAGGTACGTAACTTTCTTTTCTCTTCTACGTCTCGTTCTCCCTCTTTCACTTCTGTTTTGTATATTCTTGCCTTTTGCTAAAAATAGAATTTCCTGGAGAGGGAGAAAATTGAGAGAGGAAGAACACAAGAGAGAGAGAGAGAGAGAGTTGGAAGGAAGAGAGTTTGTTTTGGAAGAGACAGACGTAAATAGAATCCTACGCTGGAAAAAATGTTTCCTCCATTTATGCTGTATCTTATTCTATGCTCCTTTCTATGCTTGCTCTTTGGAAGTACAACCGCAAGTCCAGAACAGAAGTTTCCCAGCAGCAGCAGTAGCAGCATTTGGTGTATGGAGAATCAGTTGGTTGGTTGCGTAATCTGAAGTACATGTGAGAACGTGTCCGTCTGTACAAGCAGAAGGAGGGATAAAACGTCGTCATAATATGTATCATCATATCATATACCAATAATATCATCCTTTCGCTTTTCCTGCTCTTGATACAGAAACAGTATTTTTCTACGTAATATTCTGTAAAGAGTAATAATTATTGTCTCTAGTTTCTGCTCTTGATTCTGCGACAAGAGAAACTCAAATAAAAAAACGAAAAAAACTATCAGTAAACAATATTACTTGTGTCGCACACATAAGCATGTGTGCGTGACATATTAGTTTATCGCAAATACGAAGTAATTAATGTTAAGCTATTGTAAACGACTTTTAGAAGGATAAAAAATTTGCTTTTCGCTCAATAATTAGTTAATAATATGACTTTTAAATACTGCTGTAACGATGCTATAAATGACTTGATTCAATATGTATTACTTTAAAGGGAAAATGTTTCGAGTAGGTCGATGAGTTTTTACTGATAATTGGATGGTAGAATGGAAGAAAAATTATATTGTCATTAAAAATTTGTAGATTGAAAAGAGGGAAACAGTTCAGTTAGGTATAAAATTGTAAACTAATAAAAGAAAAACAGTTTGCAGAAATTTTGGATTAAAAAGGGATAAAATTGATACAGTAATAGGTGCGCAGCTGTACTATATAGCTTAGAAAATAATCTATATTCCTATTTAATAAATTTTTGCATAGTTGTTTTTGCATAATGTTAAAAGTGAAAGGACCCAACCCTTTTGTCATCGCAAATATATATAATCACCGAAGTTAGAATGTAACTTATGGACAGCAAAATAAAATAGGCGCATAATTTCATGTGGGATATGTAAGTATGCATAACATTCGGTATACATGTTAGAGAGAAAATACAGCAATGGCAATAAATAAACCATTCAGATATAGGTATGTATTTGCAAATAATCAAAACATAATATATTAATTATAGTCTGCGTTTCTATTTGTTTTTTGTTGTTTAAATAGTCACTTAACTGTAAAGCAGATCTTTATCGAAGTACCAGATCGTTATCGTCAAAATGCAATATTTGTACATATATTTGACTCACATGGACAGGGACATTTTTAGAACACTTTCTTACAGCTTTCTTTTATAATTCTCATTTTATCCCACTTATAATGGAGTATTGATTAAAAGATTCGATTTAACCCCTCCCCCCTTGTGTAGTTGCAGGGCACAGTAAAAACACCATGATAAACAATGATGATTTAATTTATCAACAAATCAAGAAACTGTTTATATAAAATTATAAATTAGATAAATTAATAAAGAAATAATAAAAGTAGCAATTTACTTTAGGGATAGTCGACAAATACAGTATGCTTAAATGGAAATGAATCAGAACATTTTCGTCAAAATAGATTTATTCTGTTTGTTAAATTTTATTTTTTATGTGATATTTAATACAAGAATTTATATAATATTGGTTTGTACTTTGGTGTTACAAATAAGATTTATGTGATAGAAACTGGGCACATCATGATAATTTTTACACGGTGAGTGAGATCAATCATTACGTAGACATTTTAAAATGCAATAGTTTGTAAATGTATTGTAAAGTGTAATAGTAGTAGTAAATATGTACTCTTTTGCTAAAACAAATTACGAAATGTACACTAAGCTAAATATAAGCATTAAAAAGTATTAAAGCATCTCTTTGACTTAATCATATAATTTGTTTAAAACAAACTATTTTTGGATGACCTTATCATGTCACACAATAGAAAACAGGTTATACATAAGATTCCTGTGATGAAAGCTAGTAGTATTTTTAAGATGACTGGTGAACAACTTGAAAAAAAAAGTTATTTATATTTTGCATCGTAAGCACATGCGTCAAGAAGAATTGTGACCACATCAAACATTAGAGGCAGACAAACGGTCAGGCTAAAAATCCACCAGTATAAGCCACAATCCCATGATTCGGTTAGAAAATATACGAGGAGAATTGCTCCAAGGGCGTGGGCCATAATTGCTGGAATAAATAAATAAATAAAATGATTATTAATGCCAACACCTAAAAATCGATTTAAATAAAAATGCAGATAAACATACAATAAACTGTAGTAAAACTGCTAAACATGGTTAGACCCGATCCGAACGTTGTTAATCCTCCTGAAAAAAACCAAAAAAACTTTTTTTTATTTACTGATTTATCACAGAGTTTAAAGCACAACACCAACCGCCAACCATAGACTCAATTATCAACAATCATTAACTATTAAATATTATGAAAGAAAGTCCATCTCCTCCGCTTTCAAATTTTGACCCGACTAGTTCGACTAAGTGGTCGGGAAATTTAAATGAAATAACTATAAAGCCAGCTATTAGCAAGGCTAACATATCAGAAAAGCTATGGCCAATAGTCAAGTTTCTGAACTTGATGGGCTTTTTAAGAGTTTCCAAACGGGCGTCTGGTGACAATGACCTTGAAAATGTTTATTATATGAAGCTAATCTCAATGGATTCCTTAAGAACTTTAATAATGCAAATCCTTGTCACATATCTGAGCATTCAAGCATCAACCACAGCGTAAGATGAAATTCATCAAGTCATTTCATATGTTTATTGTGTTCTTAAACAAGAAATATTGCTTTTCTTAAAGATTTCCTAAAGTTGAAAATTGGATAGTTCAAACTCTTTTCATTAGTCAAATGCTTCAGCCAACTGTAAGCGCTATCTTTAGTTGGATCCGATACAAATCAACGGTACGCATGCTAAATGGGTGGGACAAAATTGAACATCAATTTCTGCAGACATTCCACTGCTTCCTCATCCTTCCCAAACTAAACAGTGACATTAGACGACTTTGTTTAATCTACTTTATCCTGCCTTCGTGCTTCGTTGTATTTTCGGGTCTAATAGGTCAATTTTACGGGATTGAGTTCAAGCAAAACAGTCGGGATTTGTATAAGGTTTTTATCAGTTACTTGACGGTTGTAGTTACATCAATGGGTTGTTTTGCAACACAGTTACTAGTTTACAGTATTTGTTACGTTATGTCACGTATCTACAAAGAAATACACGAGCAAATTGAAACCCAATGTAAAAAATGCGAAAAGCAAACTATAAATTTAAATAGTAAGTGTTTTTCAAAGTGGAAAGTCATGTTAATGCTGATGGGAGATCAGTTACACGTTATTGGGGACTGGCTATCACCAGTTGAAACAATCATCTGCATTGTGCGCACCATTAATCTTTCTACTTCCTTGTACACTATACTTCAAGTTATGAGCCAATTGTCAAGCAATAAGAATAAAACAGTCAGTTCTAATAATAATAATTCGAATGATCGAGTTTTCAACTGGCTTGAAAAGGATAAATTATTAATCAATAGAAATTATGAAGAACCCCTGTATCAGTTTTCGACAGACATGCTAATCATGTTTTCAGTTACAACTATCACGATAAGTTGTATTTTGCTTTTCCTTGGAGTGTTTTTTGCAGAGAAAATTTACGAATCTGTAAGTCAAATAAATATTCCACATAATAATTGCATTAATAGTACTGCCATAATTGTTGAAAAAATGCCCAAGATAACCATACAATTTGCATTACAATTTAGAATTTATCAATTGTAAAATGTTTGGAGCAGTTTGACAGTTCAGGCCTAAGTGGAGAAATAAAGTTGGAGGTAATTAAAAATGTCTCCATGTCTTGTATAATCAGGGACATTTACGTGCTAAACTAGATAATACTAATGTAACACAAATACGTGGAAATTATATTCTGTATTCTAGCTGAAGACCCTTATCGATACCCTATACAGAAGCCCGAGAAAAGTTATGTTATTTGGGACTGTGAACTATGATCGCAAATTAATATTGACAGTAAAAAAATAATTAGTCAATATTATCAACCGATTGGTTTTATGAAGACCTGTAAACTCATCACTACGATAAAATCTTTGCATTTTACAGATCACTAATGCAGTCATAACTTATCTGATTGTCTTACTACAATTCAAACCAGTGTAGACTGCAGAGCAAGGAAGAAAACGCTAGGTTCATAAAGGGAAAGCAATCAATGGAGAAAACAATACATAGTTATTTATTATTATGATACTACTGGACACAGTGAACTCTTTTTACTTTCTCCATAAGTTTCATTCTTTTTGTAAAATGTTATTTTAAGAAATAAGTAAACATTCTAATAAAGCAGTCATTTTCAGTTTAATTGTTATATGGAAAAGTAAATGCAATCTGAAGCCGTCTCATAAATTTAAAACCTGTTAAACGGAGCATTTATTACAACTAATGAATAATTATACAAATGTTTCCCAATTTCACCATACTATCCATTTAAATAAAATTAGATTGTACACAATTATAAAATACATACAAATTTCCAACAAAAACTTACACGAGTCATTAAACTGGTGATGACAAGAATAAGGTGACCCATAAGAAGAAGGTACCTTGTAGAAATTAGACTATTGTTTCTCTTCATCTTCCTACTGTCACGCAGTTGATGCTACACACACAAATTTAATTCTACACCACAATGCTACCGGAGAAATAGAAAGGTCCTATATAGGTCTTTTTGCACGTTCCTATATATATACTTTTAACGCCAGCTTACTGCTACTTGACTTTCTCTAAAGTTAAATTTGCACCTTCTAATCTCCTCTTTACTGTATAATAATTTATTTGTGTATTCAGTGTGAAACAGCAAAATCATTTTATATACTAGTACCAGAAAGAGAAAGCTGTCAATATCTCTGGCATTTTCGTTTCCCACTACGAGAGTTGAGAAAACAAGCACCCTTTACTTCTTTTACTTTTCCACATCAAAACAAACTGAATGAATACATCTGACTGTTGGAAGCTTGTTGAAATTCACAATGTTTTTATTTTCATTTTCTCCATTCCCACTCCCGCAATTTCCATCTTTACCCTTTGCAGGAAATGCTATGAATGTACTTTCACTACTGCTCTACAAAAACCCTACCTCCCCCTCTCTCCGGTGCGTGTACTCTCGTGTACCACCACCACTCAACCTTTTATTTCTTTATAATTCATTATGAAAGAAGTAACACTGCTATGAAAAATCCACTTGCACTACAGCTATTCAAGAGCCCATTTACTTTGTTCACTTTTTCCTCATTTCAAACTATACCGGATCAACTGTTCTCAGGAAAAACATTCTCGTTCAGAGTCATCGAGTGACAGTGAACAAAGTCTAGAACGGTTTTGAAGGAACGAGGGAGAAATTTCTCACGAGAACATCTCCTTTGACTAATATTAATGTCTGTTTCCCATACTAAAATACAATTCCCAATGATGCCATCACTTGCTCCAACTTTCTCCTCAATTTTTGTGAAAATTACATCTCGAAATTCAATTAAATTTTGCAATTATCCTTTACCTATGCATTTCCTATGCAATGCTTATGCATTCTCAGTGTTATCCAAATGGCGTGTGTATTCTCAAACGGCGTTATTGGCATCTACCCAGGCTACAGCGAAAACCATATATGCCAAACGTGCTCAATTTAACTCTTCTCTACACACACGTATATTAATGCATTGGTCGAGAGAGGGACTCTTAGCTTTAGCAATTGCTTTACGTTACTTTGCTTCTTCTGCTTTGCCACCACCACCACCATCCACCACCTCTCTTCTCTTTTTTTCTTTCTTTCTCGCTTTTGTGTACGGTGGTGGTAGTGATGGTGGTAAAGCAGTCGCCATTCCCCTCTCTATTCCAGCCTTATAATCATCATCATCGTCATCATCACTGCCACCACCACCACAGCTACCCAAGCCAAAAGGAAAACGAAGCAACGAACGCTATTTCTAATGCACAGCAACAAGAAAACACTTAAACAACAAGAATGCACTCTAAAGCACAGGAACAAGCGACCGAACAACGTACTTACTTATTTGCCTATGCCGAGGCAGGCACACATATAAGGTTACTTACTTACTTACTACTACACACGCATTTCAGCATCAACTTCATCATCATCATGGTCGTGTCGTGATGAATCCATATTCCTAGAAGAAGCAGAAACACACACACAGTGAGAGAGAGAGAGAGAAATAGACGAACACGAAGAACCAATAATATAACCAACCTTAAGGCCGTGTATATATAGCGTACCTATAATATTATCATCATATAGCCAACATCAGCATCATCATCATCACCGACCGTCATGCCATATCACACAAAATAAGTAGACAGGGACATAGACATAGACACATATAACCATGTTATAAGTTTAACAGCACGGCTTCTTTTTTCCCTTTAGCAGCAGCAGCAACAAAAGATTTTTACGTTCATTTCGTGCATTAATTTTCTATAAACATTTTTTTACATAAAAAGTGTACAGCGTATCAGATACCGACCGACTGGACCAGGGAATCAAGCCAGGGCAGTCTCGTCTTTACACATAAGCTTGTAATACCAAGGCTATTTACCTATATGCATGTCGTCATTCCACGTTTATTCAAATTCCTTTACATTATGATCGTCATCTTCTTTTTGGTGTTTTTAGAAATGGGAATAGTGGACAAAGGGAATTTGAAATGCATCTTGGTTATTTTTTTTCTCCAGCAAACCCAGCCGCCTATCTGCACTTAAATACATGACATGACAGGTTTTTTAATGCTGCTGTTTTTCCTAACATTTTCTCTAGGTGTACAACATAATATATATTTTAAACAAGTTTGGTTATATGATTATTATGAATCTCTAAAGCTAATGGCATACATATATATGTATATAATATGTGTGTATGCTTGGTTTTATATGGTTGCGTTGCGTGTCTTCTTTTCATTTATACAGCATCAGGATAAATGCTCTACAAGCAAATCAAGCCAACAAAACGAAAGAAAGAAACGAAGAAGAAGAAGACGAAAGCGCAATAAAAACAGTAAAGTTGGGCTTTAGGTAAGGCAGAAATAGGCGCATAGGTAATAATAATATTACCAGCTTTTACAAAGCAACGCTTTTAAAAAGCTTGAGTTTACGTAGCGAACTACGTCTCTCGCACACACACACACACAGCTTATTTGCCTCTCCGTTCTATTCATTTTCTGAATATAAGTATATATATACATACATATAGCTATGTGCAATGGCAATGTATGTATATATTTTTTATAAGCGTATGTGTATGTTCGCTGTTTGTTAGGGAGTATAGAATAGGAAATAAATAACTCCGTTTTCCCTTCATGCATATATCCATCCATCTGCCTAGCATCTCTCTTTATATTATATATTTTGTCTACTTTTTTAATGCGTTTGTCTGCTTTTTCGTTATTCTCTATCAAGAAATTGTATATATAGTACATAGGTCAGATAAATGACGCTTTTGCCGGTGCGGTGTTCGCTTATATGCACATCTCATCATTATATCATATTTATCACTTATATAATATCTATAAGGATAATATTACTCTTCTCGTTCTGTTTTTTCTCCTACTACACTGCTGTTTCATCTTTTCAAGCTTGCTATTTCGTTTGTTCGTTTATTTTTATATAGGAACAAACTTGCAGAACCGACGTAAGTACCAAGTACGTAGAAAAGAGAAGCGAATGGCATGATGATGTTGATGATGATGACGATGAAGTGGCATAAAGAAACACACACACACGGCAAAGGCAAGCCAAGAGCAGCAGCAACACACAAAAATGGCTTACACAACATGCACACTTCTTTCTTCTCCGTGTGCATGCATTTTTATTACCTAACTATATAACTACGATTGCTGTTTCGGCAGCTTAAAATCAACCAAAACAATTTTCTCCAGCCCTTTTCATTCTCGTTTACTAACTGCGAACTTTATAATGTTTGCTGCTGCCGTCATTTAAAAAAACTATTTTAACTTACTTGAGCTGATTACATGGGAAAAGCACAGAGCGTTCTCATGAAAAAACCAGTCTTGTCACCGTTTGTTTCTACGATATAAATGATAGATATTTAAGAGTGAATGCCTATGGAACAACTTGAGTTGTTGTGAGGATGCTATGCTATCGCAGATGGCATTTTTGTATTGGAGAAAGTTTCATTGAAGATGTTAGTAAAAAAAGCATTAAATCTATAAAATGCGTGCTGACAAGTAGAGCATGATATATTAATTTATAAATGAGGAAGCCGGTGAAAGTGTGTGGAAATCGGAAAGATGTTTCTTAATGCATGAAACTGTAATCATCATGATAATCTACTACATCCTTCTTTTTCTCGTCATGTCAGCTTATGACTACATCCGGGAAACACGACATGCGATTAAGATCTGATGAGACGAAAGATTATTTGACAATCAATGATGATGGAGAAAAAAT